>OY986966.1:18944081-19080455 GCA_963920575.1 Narthecium ossifragum
CCATACTTAATGGATAAGCGGCCACATTTTGCAATATCTCTTCTTATGTGTAATTTGCAGCACGCATTCAGGTGTAACTATGCTCATGAAAATTGAGACAGAAATAATGAAAGAAACAGACAGCACTTGCTGACACTTAAGGTCGCCAGTCACTAATGCTTGTGGCTAAAGGTTCTTTCACTATAAGGCAGCGAGGGTTTCTTACTAGGCTAATCAGCAGTACCCACAGTAGACAGCAAAGGAACAAAAGGAAATCTAATTGAAGCAGTAAATCAAATTCAAAGAAAATGGATTGTCCTCTCATCCATTCTTCTCAAGACTCTGAAGAAAATAATGAACGACGAAATAAGCAGGATTATATTTGGTAGAGAAAAGACACAGACTTTCTCCCTCTACTTTCAAGAAAAGTACCACCTGATATAATTCCAGCCAGAAACAATAAGTTTCTCAAGTTCATTGAAGAATATTAAAATAGTCTAGTTGTAACCTCAAGCCATTTCAACATATAGCCTTACAAAAAACACACGTATCAGTGCTCCTAATATCGGGTAACACTTTTGCAGCATATTAAATTTTCCAATGCAGTGCTTAAAGCAGTGTAATTCTACCAACCTTGATATGAATATCATAGAAAACTATCTTACTAACTACTATGACAGGAATTGTCCTAGAATCTTCACTACATTCCTTGCATAAGCTTATGAGCATCATCATGTAGTATAACTTTGGCTTCAAAAAGAGCCTTACTCAGACCAATAAGATTAATGTTATAGCATATAAAGGTATCCTGCAGCTACACAAAACAGCTCCCACTTCTCAATTTGCTTCTTTTTCATCCTTCCATTGTTCCTGTGATACGCCGAGCCTTCTCGTAGGCATGGGTACCTGGCCTCTTGCCTGGTCTCGGCTCCTCCTTAGCCAAAGCTATGGCTAGGTCGAGAGATACCTTTAGGGTTTTAGGAGAAGCACCCTAGGTATTCGACGAGAAAGAGACTAACCGGAGGAGGGAGACAAAGTAGGGAGAGGGATACCTTGCAGCTCCTCTAAGATGGACGACTGCACTTGGGAACCTGGCCAATGGTGGTAGCGGATGGGAGCCAGCGTCCAAGGAGGATGCTGGTGAAAAACGGCTTGGACGGTGGTTGTTGGAGGCGGAGGGCGGTGATGATGGTGGCTGTGGAGAAGGATCTGGCTATAGAGGAAGAGAGGTGAAGGTGGCTGGTGGAATTGATGATAATTACTTTATTCTACTCCTATGGTTTATTCTACTAAATAATAACTTCACTAAATTCGTTCTCCCCTAAGTACAAGCTATAGAGGTCCTTTTATAGATACCTCAACAGAGTTATACTCTACCTTGCTTTAATCAACAAGTAATAATACTTTCATACTAAGACTCAATCATAACTCAAACTTTTTAATAACTAGAACTCATAATAGGAACTAATAAAGCAAAGCATATACTGAACTCAAACTAGGAAATCAACTAGGAAAGCAATTAATAAACTAAGGAAGTAACCAGCTAGGAATAGGATTCCTTTTAGCCACCTTTGGCTTTGGACCTGGTCCAAGGCCGGGTCCTACCAAGGGGTGGGGCCGGACCTGGTTCCACTTGGCGTGTGGGACCCGCCCCTTGGCTGGGTGTGGGTTGGGCTTGAGTCCCAACCGTATCATCCTGGACTTAGGTGCTAATTGGTATCATTAATACATGGTCGCTCTACAATTGGTTTCATCATTTTATATCAACCATTATCACATGAGGTAGTAATGCATCTTTCGTAAAAACAGGTAAAACTGTCCACAAACAAGGGCAGCAGATACGTTTATGACCGTATGATTCATGCACTAATGTCCATCAGGTCCAAAACCACACTAAACCTGTGAGGACTCGTGCCTCCAACCCGGTTCGACTGCGTTGGTCAAGGGTCTGGTTCGGTTGGTTTGGCCTGGTTGGCCTTGGTTTGTGATCGGGTTGAACGCTGCGACCCCAAGGGCAATTTGATAAATTACGCCTTGGTAATCAGCTTCACACTCGCGTAGCGCACACACGGCCCCGTAATGATGTATGTGTTGAATATACCATTATGAGTACTCTAGATCAGATGATTTGAGTTCAATCGTTAGGATTGAGATTTAAGTGGCTAGGATCAGATCTGGCTGATCGGACGGCTCATATCTAATCATAAGCCAATCATATATAAACCTCAACCCTTAAACCCTTCTCTCTCGTGAGGGCACTCTTCCGCCGTTAGAGAGAGAGAGAGAGAGGAGAAATCGCGACATAGAGAGGAGCGAGGTCGCGACCCGATCGGGGAGAGAGAGAGAGGAAGAGAGCGGCGGCTGGGTTCCTCCCGTCGACTGCGAAGGCGGAGCTTGGCGACGTGTGCGACCGGCGGCGGGGTTCCTTCTCTCGACGGCGGAGGCCTTGGACGAGGACGACGACGGCGACTGGAGACGAAGGAGGAGAAGAGCTCGGCCAAGATCGAACCTAGAGATAGGGATCTCTACCCTAATCTTGGATTAGGGCCTAGGCATGAGTTTTGATGCTAGTGGCTTGGATTTGTTGGTTGATTTGTGAATCTAGTAGTTGATGGTTGATGTTCTGCTTTCCTCTTTGCTGCCATTATTTGGATCTATAGGTTTTGATAATTTTCGAAGAGTTTTCCTTCTTTTCTTCTTTGGTTTTTGGTTGACCGATGGACTTCCTCTCTTGTTTCTTTGGGTTTGATCGGAGCCTCTGTTTTCCTCCCCGTTCTTCGTCTTCCCCTTGCTGCTATTATTCGTATCCATGGTTTAGTTGTGGACTTTGATGAGTTTTGTCTCTCCTCTTTCTGGTTTGATGGGTCTCGATACTAAGCTTGTGGTTTGTCGGATTTCCTCCTCTGTCCTTGGGTTGGTGGTTAGGCCAGTTGTTGGGCTGTGGTTTGCTACCGTGGTTTCCCTGTTTTGGATCAAATTGGTGGACTGGATGGTCGTTGGGAAGTTGGCAACCGCTGGCCTTCCCTTTTCTTTGAAACTGGTCATCTTAGGATGTATGCATGCAAGGTGCTTGCCGGTTTGTCTCTTTACTGCAACGATTTTGGCTAAGCATTGTCAAGCTGTTTTTCATCGAATTTCTAGTGGATTTTTGGATGATTTAGTTCTATTTCGGGTTTGCTCCAGTTTTTCCATATTTCATGCAAAATGCAATTTTGAGGCTATTCTTCTCCTCTTCGGTTAATCCATGCCGCTCTATACTAAGCATGTAAACTTGTAACCTTGCTCCCATGTCTAATACACTTCCTTACATTGTCATGTTAGGCTCGTTCCTTATGAATATGATTATGTTAACCATGCATTTTCAGTATCCATGTCGTGTAATTATATTTACTGTTACTTGCTCCAATCATGTGTTCTTATATCATGTTTTTGCCTAGGGCCGATTGTGTGTCCGTTTTTATTTTTTTTGTAGGATAACCGAGGAGGGTGATGACCCTCGGGAATGCGTAGTTTAGTTGGGCCGAAGGTGTGCCCTGCATGTGAAAGGCTGAATGGTTATTGTTTCTCATGGTGGCCTTGTTCTCAGCTTATTGTATGCTAATGGTTTAGCTTTGTTATATGTTTAGATTTGTTATAACCTCTTGGACAATTGACTGATGATTTGGCATGCAGAGACACCTAGGCCTAGTTGCTTGAATAGACTCATGCATGTTGTATACATTAGAAGCATTGAGGATAGGTGCGGGCGATGAGCTTGATTGCCGATCCGAGGACTCGGGTAGCTCGGATCTAGCTTTAGGACCAAGGAATGGGTAGAAGGACTAGGGCGAGATTGTGTGGTTATGATCTCGTGTTGATTGAGGTTTTTGTATAGCTATGTTCATGTGAATCGTGGTACTGAGGTGTAGAAGTCATGTCATTCTCCGTGCCAAGCGCTAAGGGCAGTGGTTGTTATCATGTTGAGAGGGTTGTAGAGGTGGAAATGCACGGGAGATGCACTTGCCCCTTGTCCTTCCCTGAGTTGTAGAGGGGCGCTTGGTGATGCATGACCCTTGTCCAGCCTTGTTCCTTTTATGCCTTAGGCTTGGACAGAGACGACACAATTGCAATTTCCCCATTATCCTTGAGTGTGTCGTAGAGTAGAACCCTACTAGGCTTTATGCTCACCCTACCAGGGCTGCGTTTGCAGGTGCAGGACGCTACTCCTTCCACTTCAATAGCTACAGGCGAAACAGCTTTTGGAGGCGCTTCCACTTCGGGTGGACATTGAGGTCGTTGGCAGACACGAGGGCTTTACTTCAGTATTTATGATTATCTTGATGTCATTTATTATCATGGGAATTGTATCTCTTATTCTGGGGACGAATTGTATAGTTTTGAATTTTACATTAATATGAAAAGATGTTGTTATAAATGTTTAAATTGGGTCTGTAATAGTTGCAAATCTATACTTCTGCCCTCATGATCAAGTGTTTGAGTTTATCGTGAGATTTGGAAATTGTACAGGTTCCTTGTGCTACAAATAAAGAGGAAACTCTGCCAAAATTTTCATTTCTTGTTACGCCTATTGACGATGTGAACAACTTTAGGTGACTCACGCCTCGAACTGGATTAGTTTTCTGGATCGGAGTTTGACGAAACCAGTTTCTGGACAATGATCATTTGTTGAATTTGTTTGCACAAAGTGCTTATTTTAACTGTGAAATTCCACCCACCCCCCATAACGCTCTCCTTCTAACCCCAAATTATAGGATTCACCAGCGAGTATTTGCCCGCATGCAGGCAGAAGCAATTTTTCAAAAGCGACAGAACAAGCAGAGACACGGTAAATCATGCATAAACGTGCATGTATGCCACTTCTCAAATGTTAAATTTCCAAATATTATCCAGATTGGTGCATAAAAAGATCACATACCGTGGTGCCGGCAACAAGAAGGACTCCGCTGGTAACGCTACCTAAAGGTCCCCCAGCACAAGAAGCATGCCAAAAACTAACTCAATTTCTTCTCCAGCAAGGGAAAAATCGAAAATGGAACATGAGTAACTAAGAGATCACCTGGTTCTCTCTTCATGGTGGCCTGGTTGAGATTCGAGAAGAGTCGCTCGAACTCCTCAGTTGGCTGCTTCTGAGAGCAGCATTTGAGGATCTTGAAAGAAGAGGGACATGGACGGTGAGGAGTTCTAAAGGGGTTAAAGGGCGTAGTTCTCCTAAGGTTTAAGACGGGTTTGAGAAGGACCAATGGAGGAGGTCTTCGTGGAGAGAAGAGGAGAGGAGGCGATGAGAGCAATGTCATCTCTAATGGTACAGGGAGAGGGAGGATTAGTTTGATGGCTCTGGATAGAAGAGGATGCCTGCCTCAAACGGTCGTAATTTTAACGGTCAGGGAGAGCGTCTTCGTCTATTTTTTAAAAGGGAAATGTTTTGTATAGGCTGACACAGTGGTATATGTAATGCACATGCCACTATCGATAGCTAAGTATCGATTCTTTCATGTATCTTTACTCATGGGTTAGATCATATCATTGATCTATCTCTACCAATGAGATAGATCATTGATGTATCTCTACCGATGGCATAGATCATTGATCGGGAGCTATCCATGGGATAGAGCAATGAATCGGCAGTTGGCTACCGATTGAATGTACCGGTAGTGGGATACAGATGTCTTCACCTAGTCCGATAGTGAGATACCGATGTCTTCATCTATCCCATTGGTAGCACACATGGGATAGATGAAAGAATATGTACTTGGCTACCGATAGGTGGCATGTGCATTATATATGCTACCTGTCCATGTACACAAATCAGCGCTCTACCAATTTGTGTACATGAACAAGTGGCATGTGTAACCCACATGTCATATCGGTAGCCCACCACCGATTGATTGATCTATTTCATTGGTAGTTCGGTAACCCACTACCGATTGATTGATCTACTCCATCGGTAGTGAATCAAACGGTAGTGGGCTACCGATAGGTGTCTATTGGTAGTGGGCTACCCGATGGATTAGAATAAGAATCGATAATAGACTACCGATAGATGACATGTGTAATGTACATGTCACATGTCCATGTACATAAGTCAGTGCTCTTGTTAAAACTATTGCCCGTGAAAGCTTCTGTTGACGTGGATCTCTCCTTGCTAGAAATGTGTCCATGGGCCGGACTGCATGCCTGCAAGAGGTCCTACCAAGCCTATCTCCATTAATATTTAGAGTTGTTTTTTTGGATTAGCTGAGCCCCAGGGTATAAATTTCAGATGTTGCATCACAGTGAGGTGACCGGTTCCAACGAAGGAACCTCCAAACAAGGAATTTTTTGCGGTATGATACCCCTCAGGTTCATATTTGGCGTTTTAATACCCTTCCGTTGTTTTTTTGCAACTCCATACCCCTCAGCCAAAAAAAAGACATGAATACCCCTCATTTTTCCTATGCATCATACATGTCATCATACGAGTTATTTCTATGCGTGGTTATATGGGTTTTTACGCGCGTTTGCATTCTACGAGTGGAGTGTTGCCGGTCTCAATGCCGACGGTGCTCGCCTGAGTTCTTTCTCCCGCCATTTTTCCGCCACCATCTCTTCCTCACTATCTCCTCTTTCTCCCTATCTCCTCAAGCCAACACCGACGGGATACCTTTATATAACTTTTGAAGGCCGGACGGGTCGGCAGCGGCGGCGAAGGCAACAGGGAGAGATGGGCGAGTCTGTTGCCAGGTCCAAAGAATTGAAGAGCCCAAGCTATATTACTATTATTATACAACAAAGGGGAAAAAAGAAAACAGTGGTGATCATGAGAGCTCATGCTTCTATCCACTGCCTCTTCCTAGGCGAAGCCACCCTGAAGACATGCTCCTTGCCGGTGCACTTGTCCACCGTCACCACCCACTGCCATTGACTCTTCTTGCCTCCCGGCGGCACCCTGAAGACATGCTCTTCTTACCTTAACAACGCATAAAAATAACAATAAATACGCATAAAAATATCGTGCGCAGTTAAGGTGTTTTTATGCGTACTTATTGTTGTTTTTATGCGTTGTTAAGGTATTTTCCATGCGCTGTTAAGGTGTTTTCCATGGTGAGCAGTTAAGGTGTTTTTATGCGTACTTATTGTTGCTTTTATGCGTACTTATTGTTCC
This sequence comes from Narthecium ossifragum, assembly GCA_963920575.1. Lineage (NCBI taxonomy): Eukaryota > Viridiplantae > Streptophyta > Magnoliopsida > Dioscoreales > Nartheciaceae > Narthecium > Narthecium ossifragum. The sequence continues at coordinate 18,951,202 of OY986966.1, forward strand.
ATAAAAACACCTTAACAACGCATAAAAACAATAATAAGTACGCATAAAAACACCTTAACTGCTCACGGTGGAAAACACCTTAACAGCGCATGGAAAATACCTTAACAACGCATAAAAACAACAATAAGTACGCATAAAAACACCTTAACCGCGCACGATATTTTTATGTGTACTTATTGTTATTTTTATGCACTGTTAAGGTAAGAAGAGCATGTCTTCAGGGTGCCGCCGGGAGGCAAGAAGAGCCAGTGGCAGTGGGTGGTGACGGTGGACGAGTGCACCGGCGAGGAGCATGTCTTCAGGGTGGCTTCGCCTAGGAAGAGGCAGTGGATAGAAGCATGAGCTCTCATGATCACCACTGTTTTCTTTTTTCCCCTTTGTTGTATAATAATAGTAATATAGCTTGATCCTTGTGTTTCTGTTGGGATGATCTAATTAATCTCGAGGGGTTTTAATTTGATACCATCCAATATTTTCAGGATTTTTTTATTATTATTTTTGGATATCAGGTATCTTTTCAGAGGACTCTACGATATAATTAATCAAAGAAAAGTCTCAGCAAGAATCCAACAAATATACATGTAATGTTAACGGGCCATGAAAAGCACCCTATATATCAAACTAGTATATGTTTTGCTAATTAAGCCCAAACATGCTGCATGGGCTCGGGTTGATCTACTTTATTCCTACCTAGTCCGGGCCGATTTGGACATCCTCAGCCCTTGATCTACTTGAGAGCGTTGCTTGCTCTGTGCAGCCACGAAGGTTCTTTGGTCAGCTATTGAAGGAGATGAACTCTCTTGTCTTCAATGATTTGTCCAACTCCACTACTGCTCAGCTTTGCTCTGCAGACTTATTTCTAGACAGTCCAAGGAATTCCTGGCTACCAAGAAGCCTGCTCAGCTGCCTTGGACCAGCTCTCTTCTTCTGGTCTTGCTGCCTGCTGCTGCTGCTTAGATAGATAGCTTGGGCTCTTCGATTCTTTGGACCTGGCAACAGACTCGCCCATCTCTCCCTGTTGCCTTCGCCGCCGCCGCCGACCCGTCCGGCCTTCAAAAGTTATATGAAGGTATCCCGTTGGTGTTGGCTTGAGGAGATAGGGAGAAAGAGGAGATAGGGAGGAAGAGATGGTGGCGGAAAAATGGCGGGAGAAAGAACTCAGGCGAGCACCGTCGGCATTGAGACCGGCAACACTCCACTCGTAAAATGCAAACGCGCGTAGAAACCCACATAACCACGCATAGAAATAACTCGTATGATGACATATATGATGCATGGGAAAAGTGAGGGGTATTCATGTCTTTTTTTTGGCTGAGGGGTATGGAGTTGCAAAAAAACAACGGAAGCGTATTAAAACGCCAAATGTGAACTTGAGGGGTATCATACCGCAAAAAATTCTCCAAACAAGGGCGGCACCGATTCCCTCCTCATGGGAGCTTCGGCACATCGAAGGCCGATGGCGCGTAGTAATCCTCAACCTTGGGCTCAGAGCACTGGGCAGAGTAGAGGGCAACGGAGTTGGTCGCGCCAAGCAAGTTGAAGCGCATCCAAAACATCCATTCGGACCGATTGGTAGTACCGAAGGAGGTGTTGGACAACGGATGGCAACGGCAGAGCCACACCCTTTTTGGGTATTTCCTGGGAGGTTGAGTAGTGCTTGAGTTTCTCCGACGATGATTGGCATATCTGTGGAGAACGAGGGAGCTATTTCTTGTTACTAATCGAGTAGATGATGTTTTTGTTTTCAAATTTGGGAATGAGGATGACTTGAAATTGGTGATGCTGGGAGGCCCTTGGATGCTGGTAGCAATGGAGGTTACTCATAAAGGAAGAGGGCCATCCCCTTGCCATATATCGTAGGTTCTTCATCCTTGGTGTGCTTTTGGTGCTAGGAGGAGAAGAAGACGTGGAGAAGGCTGGTCAAGGAAGGACTTTGCTGCACAACACATCGTCAAGGCGCGGGGCGCGACGTGGGCAAGGAGCGCCCAAGGCGTGGAGCAAGGAGCGGAGGGTTCTTGGCGCCGGTATCGGGTAACTCTAAACTTTGAAAAATTATCCGCTGCGTAACCTGGTGACAATTTGGCCTCAGAGCTAGGTTTTTACCAACTTGAGAACGTGATCAATGGCGGCGGAGCTTCGTGATCACGTTACTCGTCTTGAGGGCTATCTTGGTGAAGCCCCGGCAGAAGAGATTCCACCTCTTCATGCACGCATGGTAGCAATGGAGGTGGAGATTTTCAATCTCAAGAACTCCTCTGACGTGATGAGAGCCGAGCTAGAAGGACAGGCGGCATCTTCTGAGCATGGCTTGAACCGGATCCAGATGCTCTTGGAGGAGTTCGTGGACCGGATCGACAGCGAGCTAGTCGTCATCAAGCGGGTCGTGTCAAGGTCCGATTCTCGCGAGGGCACGGACAAATTCAAAGTGCCCGAGCCCAAGTCCTTTGGAGGCGTACGGAACGCCAAGGAGCTTGAGAATTTCTTGTGGGATCTGGAGCAGTATTTCGAGGCTGCCCATATCCATGAAGGCGACAAGGTGTCGGTTGCTGTGATGTATTTGTCCGGCGATGCAAAACTCTGGTGGCGTACCAGATTGGATGATGATGCAACCGCTGGCCGCCCCAAGATTGCTACTTGGGACGTCTTCAGCAAGGAGCTGAAGGATCAATTCCTCCCCAACAACACGGCGTGGGTCGCGAGGGAGGCTCTGAAGAACCTGAAGTAGACAGGACTGCTCAGAGACTACGTGAAGGCGTTCAATAGCCTCATGCTGGACATTAAAGATGTCGCGCCCCGACCCGCGAAAGCCCAATCGGGCCGGGCGACGCGAACCGAAACCTACAAAACGCGGAAAACAAAGCGGGCGAGGGATCCCTCTAACCTATTAGTCTCCCTAACAGTTCACCAAACCACCCTCAATTAAAGACAATATAATAATGAAGCCTCGAACCACAGATTAAAACTCAAAGTGTTGATTATACAAATCCTCGGAGAGGGGAAGATTCAAAATACAACATCACTCCCGTAGGAGACTAACTAACATAGGATAAAAGCAGTAAACGATCACCACCTCTCAAAGTCCACCAGGCGCCGCCGCACCGCTGACCAACTGCCCGGTAGGGGCCACAGAAGAGGAACTGACGCCTGCACCTGCAAAACGCAGCCCCGGGTAGGTGTGAGCACTAAGCTCAGTAGGGATCTACACTACGTCACACAGAAGGAAGGGGGAACGCAACAGTGTCGCCCTTAAGCAGGATCTAGGTGTATACAGGGGTCCCATAACCCCACCGCGTGTCCCTGAGGCCTAGTAGTAGCACTCAAAAGCAGGAACAACACTGGCGACACACAAGCATAGTAGGCAACTTCACTACTCCCCGGGTCAGCACAGTGGGACACCGGCTACACCTCAGCATCCAACTCAAGGCCGACACGACCTCTACAATCATCAAGCAACCAGTGTACCAGTCATCTAAGCCTATCATCGAAACGACTGGACACCACCATTCGAACCGAGTCCAAACTACCCAACCTCGGTCCTAGGGCTAAGTCCGAGCTTCCAGCCTCGGGACGGCGACCCAGAGATCACCCATGCCCTAACCAATGCAACTAATGCACAAACAACAATGCATGCTATGACATACACAAACAGGTGATAGGCATGCAACAGTATGGCAAGTATCATATAAGTCAACCGGATCGCTGCAGCGGTACTACCGACCGCTGCCAGCCGATCCGCAGCGGGTCCCGGCATTACGACGGTACCACGACCGTCGACCACAGACTCCTGCAACGGGAAGCAACCCCGAAAACGATGATGAACAAAACACAATATAATATTATATTCCGAAATATAATATTATATTTAGAAACACCCAAAGCCTCTACTTAGGGGTTAATTGATCCCATCGATCCGACACCCAAACAACGTCGGATTCAAGATCCAACTTAGCCACCAGTAAGTGTATAAACCAGGATCATCATATCCAAAAATCATAATCATCCAACGGTTGGATTAACGGGAAAATACTAATCAAAATCGTTAATCAAACTAACTTACCCATTAATTGCTGCAACGCAGCCCTTCAGCAAACAATTCATAAGAAATCGTACATAAATCGGAAAACTACGAAACAAGATGGAATGGAAAGCTAACGAGTAGAATGGCAACTCTTATGTTTATCAAAAGCCAAGATCATGTACTCGCCGGCCGGAAAACTCGCCGCAAGCCGGCTGTTTCTCAAGAACAGCAGAAAACCAGAAATCCGCGATTAATCTTGCATAAAATCTACTCAAATCTCAACTGATTAAGATGAAACGTAAATCAGTTATTCTAACAGGTATAAGGAATCCAATAAAGTAAGGATCAACAAGATCCAACGGCTAGATCTCAAGAAAACCCGAAAAGAACATCAGTAGGTATAACCCTACCTAGCTGCGCTTTCCTCGGCTGATTCCCCACGATTTGATCACCAACAAGCTGTAAAACCATACCAGGAGCCTTCCTCTCGTTGTCACGAATCCAACGAGCCAAAGAACACCCAATTTGGTGGTTGGAGGAGGGAGAACGGAGGAGAAGAAGCTCGCCGGCGGAGAAGGGAAGAAACAGAGCACCGCGGGAAAGAAGAGAAAGGAGGAAGAAGAAGAGAAGAGAAGGGAAGGAAAGAAAAGGAAGGAAAAGCCTGGGGAAAGCCGGGAAAACGGGGGAAAGCCGGGGGAAAGGGAGGGGAAGTCTTCCCTCTCTGACAGGAGAGAGCGACGGCCAACGGCGGTCGTCCTCGCGAAGCAGGAAAACCAACCGACTTATGAATGATCGATCCTTCCTCAAAGGAGGATCGATCCTTCATGACGATTTCACAAGGCTTTCTGGCACGAAGAGGATCGATCCCTTAGCCAGAGAGGATCGATCCCTTGTGTGCTGAAAGCTAAACTTGGGCAAGAACTCAAGCCCAAGTCCGGATCTTTCGATCCCGGGTCCACTTAGCCATTCTAAACAAACACTAACACATACAAGGTCAGTGTGTGCACACGCGGGTGTGAAACAAACCAACAATGTGCAATTTACCAAATTGCCCTTGCGGTCCAAGAAACAATACGATCCACCGGATCGCGCGCTCGACGCGAAACAAACCAACGAGCCACGGGCCCGACCCAGCCGGTCGACCCAGGAGTAGCGGGACGGGTCCTCACATCCTAATACCCTTAAAGGAAATCTCGTCCCGAGATTCGATAAGGGTAGGGCTCGGAAAAGAAAACAACGCCTATCAGGATACTACAAGGCGGTAAAGGGTAACTGCTGATGTGACGCTGATGCTGAAGCCAACCCGGCCGCCTCTACTGGCCTCCACTACCACTGCCACGGCCTCCGCCTCGCAGCGTCGTGCACTCTCGACGAAAGTGACCCGGCTGGCCACACTGATAGCACGAACCCGACACTGGGTCTGCCTGCATCCTGTCCCGCATGGTCCACGCTCTCCGCAAGGGGCAGTCTCTCCGGTAATGCCCTAACTGCCCGCACTCAAAGCACGTCACAGGTCTCTGCTCTGCCTGCTGGATCTGACCAAACCCTGCGAACACCTCCTGCTGAGGCTCCTCCACCGGAAGCCGCTAGTCCGGATCATCATCCGCGAACTCCTCCTCTGCCGTACTCACCAACTGACTGCTCCAGCTACTCATCCTCTGAGAACTGCTGATCGGGATCATCCTCGTCATTCGCCACCTTCTCTGCCCCTGGACTGTCTCCACCGACGTCCTCTGGCTGGTGCTGATAGGGCTAATAGCGTCGTGAACGGGCCTCCCCCCGCCACGGTCCTACTCCACCCTGAACCTGCTGCGGCTAGCCGGCGCGCCCTAACCTCGAGGGAAACACTGGTGGAACCGCCCTAGGCTCTGCCTCCAGCAGTACGGCCTCCACTGACAAGGCACAGTTCACCACCTCCCTGAGAGCGCTAGCATACCGCGCCGCCATCAAAAGCCTGATCTCGGGCCGTAGCCCCCATTGAAACTGCCGCGCTCTGGCGAGAGGATCGTCTGCCACTGGACCGGCGAACCTGACGAGCCTGGTGAACCTAGCTGCATACTGTGCCACTGACTGCGTATCCTGAGAGATGCTGAGGTACTCCCGGACCAAGGCCTGACGCGCACTCTGAGGGAAGTACGCGTCGAGAAAAGACGAACGAAACATGTCCCACGAGGGGTCACTCCCGCTCCTAACGGTCAAGACAACACTCCACCAGTCCAAAGCGTCCCCGTCGAGCTGGAACGCCGCCAGTCTGACCCGAACCCGGTCATCCTGGATGAACAAGGCGTCGAGGACACGACTGACTCCTCTCAGCCAGTCGTCCGCTACTGCCGGATCACCCTCAGCACCACTGAACCTGGGCGGGTTCAGCTCCTGGAAGGTGATCACCGCTGCCGTCACAGCGCGTTCGCTAAGTGGCGGAAGAACCCTCTCGGTGAAAAAAGAGGCGTTTTCCCCCACCGCGAACTCAACACTCGTCTCTGGTGCTGGTGCAGAGTCTCGGGGCAAAGCTGTCGCGGCTACTGGAGCCTGTCGGGAGATGCGCTGCACACGCGACCGACTACGACTCACAACGGAACGACGTACCCGACTCCTCGGCATCTGCACCCCCACCAGAAACAACAAGCATCCACTTGCTCGAAACCCAAGACAAAGCAGCACAACATAAAGCGGAAAAGCATAACACATCACAGAAGAGCATGCACGGATGTTCTAGACATAGAACTAACCCATTCCATGCTCAACTCAACCGAATCCTGATCCTAAACCTTGGGATCTACAACCTATGCTCTGATACCAAGCTGTCGCGCCCCGACCCGCGAAAGCCCAACCGGGCCGGGCGACGCGAACCGAAACCTACAAAACGCGGAAAACAAAGCGGGCGAGGGATCCCTCTAACCTATTAGTCTCCCTAACAGTTCACCAAAACACCCTCAATTAAAGACAATATAATAATGAAGCCTCGAACCACAGATTAAAACTCAAAGTGTTGATTATACAAATCCTCGGAGAGGGGAAGATTCAAAATACAACATCACTCCCGTAGGAGACTAACTAACATAGGATAAAAGCAGTAAACGATCACCACCTCTCAAAGTCCACTAGGCGCCACCGCACCGCTGACCAACTGCCCGGTAGGGGCCACAGAAGAGGAACTGACGCCTGCACCTGCAAAACGCAGCCCCGGGTAGGTGTGAGCACTAAGCTCAGTAGGGATCTACACTACGTCACACAGAAGGAAGGGGGAACGCAACAGTGTCGCCCTTAAGCAGGATCTAGGTGTATACAGGGGTCCCATAACCCCACCGCGTGTCCCTGAGGCCTAGTAGTAGCACTCAAAAGCAGGAACAACACTGGCGACACACAAGCATAGTAGGCAACTTCACTACTCCCCGGGTCAGCACAGTGGGACACCGGCTACACCTCAGCATCCAACTCAAGGCCGACACGACCTCTACAATCATCAAGCAACCAGTGTACCAGTCATCTAAGCCTATCATCGAAACGACTGGACACCACCATTCGAACCTCGGTCCTAGGGCTAAGTCCGAGCTTCCAGCCTCGGGACGGCGACCCAAGAGATCACCCACGCCCTAACCAATGCAACTAATGCACAAACAACAATGCATGCTATGACATACACAAACAGGAGATAGGCATGCAACAGTATGGCAAGTATCATATAAGTCAACCGGATGGCTGCAGCGGTACTACCGACCGCTGCCAGCCGATCCGCAGCGGGTCCCGGCATTACGACGGTACCACGACCGTCGACCGCAGACTCTTGCAACGGGAAGCAACCCCGAAAACGATGATGAACAAAACACAATATAATATTATATTCTGAAATATAATATTATATTCAAAAACACCCAAAGCCTCTACTTAGGGGCTAATTGATTCAGAAACAACGTTGGATTCAAGATCTAACTTAGCCACCAGTAGCTGTATAAACCAGGATCATCATATCCAAAAATCATAACCATCCAACGGTTGGATTAACGGGAAAACACTAATCAAAATCGTTAATCAAACTAACTTACCCATTAATTGCTGCAACGCAGCCCTTCAGTAAAAATTCATAAGAAATCGTACATAAATTGGAAAAATACGAAACAAGATGGAATGGAAAGCTAACGAGTAGAGCTACAACTCTTATGTTTATCAAAAGCCAAGATCATGTACTCGCCGGCCGAAAAACTCGCCGCAAGTCGGCTGTTTCTCAAGAACAGCAGAAAACCAGAAATCCGTGACTAATCTTGCATAAAATCTACTCAAATCTCAACTGATTAACATGAAACGTAAATCAATTATTCTAACAGGTATAAGGAATCCAACAAAGCAAGGATCAACAAGATCCAACGGCTAGACCTCAAGAAAACCTGAAAAGAACATCAGTAGGTATAACCCTACCTAGCTGCGCTTTCCTCGGCTGATTCCCCACGATTTGATCACCAACAAGCTGTAAAACCATGCCAGGAGCCTTCCTCTCATTGTCACGAATCCAACGAGCCAAAGAACACCCAATTTGGTGGTCGGAGGAGGGAGAACAGAGGAGAAGAAGCTCGCCGGCGGAGAAGGGAAGAAACAGAGCACCGTGGGAAAGAAGAGAATGGAGGAAGAAGAAGAGAAGAGAAGGGAGGGAAAGAAAAGGAAGGAAAAGCCTGGGGAAAGCCGGGAAAACGGGGAAAAGCTGGGGGAAAGGGAGGGGAAGTCTTCCCTCTCTAACAGGAGAGAGCGACGGTCAACGGCGGCCGTCCTCACGAAGCAGGAAAACCAACCGACTTATGAATGATCGATCCTTCCTCAAGGGAGGATCGATCCTTCATGACGATTTCACAAGGCTTTCTGGCACGAAGAGGATCGATCCCTTAGCCAGAGAGGATCGATCCTTTGTGTGCTGAAAGCTAAACTTGGGCAAGAACTCAAGCCCAAGTCTGGATCTTTCGATCCCGGGTCCACCTAGCCATTCTAAACAAACACTAACACATACAAGGTCAGTGTGTGCACACGCGGGTGTGAAACAAACCAACAAGGTGCAATTTACCAAATTGCCCTTGCGGTCCAAAAATAATACGATCCACCGGATCGCGCGCTCGACGCGAAACAAACCAACGAGCCACGGGCCCGACCCAGCCGGTCAACCCAGGAGTAGAGGGACGGGTCCTCACAAAAGACATGTCCGAGTCTGACAAGTTGTTTAACTTTTTGTCAGGTCTTCAGGGATAGGCACAGTTGGAGCTGAGGAGACAAGGAGTGAAAGATCTCCTCTCAGCCATGGCCGCGGTGGATGCCTTGGTGGACTTCCGTCAGCCCAAGCCGGTGGAGAGCAACACCAACCGGCCCCCAAAAGCTAAGGACAAGCCAAAGTTCAAGGGAGAGAAAGCTAAGGGGAAGAGGCGGCCACAGGAGAAAGGTAAGGCTAAGTTACAGGAGCTGGCCAAGTCTCCTATGGGGTGTTTCATATGTAATGGGCCCCATAGGGCTCGAGATTGCCCTAAAAGAGAGAAGCTCAACGCATTGGTTGGAGAAGAAGATGGAGATTCGGATTCTCCTACAAGGGTCAACCCACTACAACTCCTCAACATGTTGCGGGCGACCCCTACAACCGGCCTCATGCATGTCCAGATCAACGTTCAAGGAGTGAAGATGATGGCCATGCTCGACACCGGCGCCACCCACAACTTCTTAGCCCAACATGCAGCCGAGCATCTCAAAACCAAGATCACCACTAGTTCCAATTGCATCAAGGCGGTAAATTCTTATGCGAAGCCGGTGATGGGCGTCACGACGGCTACGACGGTGGAGATCGGTCCATGGAAGGCGTCCGTGGATTTCTTGGTGGTGCCATTGGATGACTTCGACGTCATCTTGGGCAACGAGTTCTTTAGGAGCAGCAAGGCAATGGTAATGCCTTACCTCAACGGTATGTTGCTGCCCGACGAGCGGAGTCCTCACTTTGTAAGGGCTGCGGTATCAGCGAAGCATGGAGCGAAAGCTGGGCTATTATCAGCTATACAACTGAAGGACGGCGTGCGGAAGGGTGATCCAACCTTCCTGGTGACGTTGGCTGAGGTGCAGCCAAACCAGTGGGCGAGCAGCAGTTTCGCCAGCCCAAGCAGTCAGGCGAGCGATAACAGTTTCGCCAGCCAAAGCAGTCAGGCGAGCGATAACAGTTTCGCGCGCGATCGCAGAGACGATACAGGGAGCAGTGGCACGCAGCAGATCCAGAGCGCCAGGTCAGCAGCAAGGGTGCAGCTAGCCCAGGACGCGCCAGGATCAGGTAAGCGGAATCTGTGCAGTGTGTCTGCAGGGCCGGAGTCCGCATCAGCCCACGTGCAAGCGGCAGTTCTAGACGTGCTACAAGAGTACAACGACGTCATGCCACCGCAGCTGCCCAAGCAGTTGCCTCCCCGACGCGCGATCGACCACCGCATCGAGTTGCTGCCCGGCGCCCGCGCACCAGCCCAAGCACCATACCGCATGACACCATCCGAGCTCGCGGAGCTCAAGAAGCAACAAGAGGAGTTGCTCGAGTCAGGACTCATCCGCCCCTCTACTTCTCCTTATGGCGCACCAGTCTTGTTCCAAAGGAAGCAAGACGGTACATTGAGGATGTGCATCGACTAGCGCGCTCTGAACAAGCTGACCGTACGGGACAAATATCCAGTTCCGTTGGTGCAGGACCTCTTCGATCGCTTGTCCAAGGCCCATGTATTCTCTAAACTAGATTTGAGATCTGGTTATTGGCAGGTACGCATCGCAGAAGGAGACGAGGCCAAGACCACGTGCGTGACGCGATACGGCGCATATGAGTTCATGGTCATGCCGTTCGGCCTGACTAATGCCCCAGCCACTTTTTGTCATTTCATGAACGATGTGCTCTATGATTCCTCGATCGGTTCGTGGTCGTCTACCTCGATGACATAGTGGTGTACAGTGACTCCCTGGAGGCCCATGCGGAGCACTTGAGCAAGATCCTACAGAGACTACGAGAGCACTCTCTCTATGTCAAAAGGGAGAATTGTGAGTTTGCGGTCAAGGAGGTCTCGTTCTTGGGACACAAGATCAACGGCGGCACAGTGAGGATGGATCCTCGGAAGATCGAAGCAATTTTGGATTGGTCGGCACCAACAAAAGTCCCTGAGCTTCGAAGCTTCCTCGGTTTAGCCAACTACTACCGCCGGTTTATCAAAGGCTATTCCAAAAAGGTAACACCCTTGACTGATTTACTAAAGAAAGATCAAGTTTGGTGTTGGACAAGGCAATGCACGGAGGCCTTTCAGAAGCTGAAGGAGGCCATCGCCAGCGAGCCAGTTCTTAGGCTCCCGGACTTCTCTCTCCCCTTTGAAGTCCACACTGACGCATCTGATCGAGCTCTTGGCAGGGTGCTGGTCCAGGAGGGACACCCAGTGGCGTTTGAGAGCCGCAAGCTCAACGATGCAGAGACGCGCTATTCAGCACATGAGAAGGAGATGGTGGCCGTAGTGCACTGTCTTCGCACCTTGCGGGTGTACCTTCTCGGCACCAAGTTCGTGGTCAAGACGGACAACGTTACCAACACCTATTTCCAGACACAGAAGAAGCTCTCTCCTAAATAAGTAAGGTGGCAGGAGTTCCTACAGGAGTTTGACTTCGAGTGGCAACACAAACCTGGGCGGCACAACCAGGTGGCGGATTCTTTGAGGTGGCAACAAGTGATGGACTATGTTGCAGCCCTGGTCCAGGTGGAGGAGGGTTGGTTCGAGAAGATAAAGGCCCAAGCGAAGGACGACGTGGAGTACCAAAAGCTTGTGAAGGAGGTCCAAGACGGGACCGTGCGACGGTTCTGGCTCGAGGATGGCTTGCTACGAGCAAAGGGCGGGCGGCTCTATGTTCTCAAGGGAGGAATTCGGGTCTCCCTGATCAAAGAGACCCACGATTCTAGATGGGCAGGTCATCCAGGATGGGAGAGGACTTCCGCTCTACTTGGCCGAAGTTACTATTGGCTAAATATGGAGGAGGACATCAAGCTTCATGTGAGGACTTGCCTAGTGTGCCAACTAGACAAGACGGAGCGGAGGAAGCAAGCAGGACTTCTTCAACCACTCCCTATTCCGGAAGGTATTATGCAATCCCTCTCTATGGATTTCATTGTAGGTCTTCCGAAGGTGGATGGCAAATCGACGATCCTTGTGGTGGTGGATCGCTTCTCCAAGTATGCCATCTTCATCCCAGCGACCAAGGGCTGCCCCTCGGATGTTACGACGGACCTCTTCTTCAGAAACGTGGTCAAGCACTTCGGGCTCCCACGTGACATTGTAAGTGACAGGGACGGGCGGTTCACTGGGCGGTTCTGGACCCATCTGTTCAAGATCATAGGGTCTCAATTGAAGTTCTCAATGGCAAACCACCCACAGACTGATTGTCGCGCCCCGACCCGCGAAAGCCCAACCGGGCCGGGCGACGCGAACCGGAACCTACAAACGCGGAAAAAGAACGACGAGGGTTCCCTCTAACCTATTGGTCTCCCTAACAGTTCACCAAAGCACCCTCAATTAAAACAATATTAATTAGCAAAACCTCGAACCTCAGATTAAAAACTCAAGTGTTAATATACAAATTCTCGGAGAGGGGAAGATTCAAAGTACAACATTACTCCCGTGGGAGACTAACTAACATAAGGGTAAAAGCAGTAAATATCGCCACCTCTCAAAAGCCACCAGGCGCCGCCGCACCGCCGTCCAACTGCCCGGTAGGGGCCACAGAGGAAGAACTGACGCCTGTTCCTGCAAAATGCAGCCCGGGTAGGTGTGAGCACTAAGCTCAGTAGGGATCTACACTGCGACACACAGAAGGAAGAGGAAAACGCAACAGTGTCGCCCTCAAGTAGGACCTGGGTGTATACAGGGGTCCCATAACCCCATCGCGTGTCCCTGAGGCCCCGATCATGATCTTCCAGCCGGGCTGGTCACATGTCGGGTCACACTCAGTAGCAGGAAACGCCACTGCTGACTCTCAACAGGACACTGAACACTGTTTGGTGGGAAGAGACACCACTGAGTAGGCAAAACCTCTACTCAAGAGTTTTAGGAACACCGGACACTGGCTACACCTCAGATCCGACTCGAGGCCGACACGACCTCTACAATCATCAAGCAATAAGTGTACCAGTCATCTAAGCTTATCATCGAATCGACTGGACACCACAATTCAAACCGGGTCCAAGCAGCCCAACCCCGGTCCTAGGGCTAAGTCCGAGCTTCCAGCCTCGGGACGGCGACCCAAAGATCACCCACGCCCTAACCAATGCAACTAATGCACAAGGCAACGATGCATAATATGACATACACATATAAGAAGCAAAGCATGCAACAGTATGTCAAGCATCATATAAGTCTACTGGATCGCTGCAGCGGTACTACCAACCGCTGCCATCCGATCCGCAGCGGGTCCCGGCATTACGACGGTACCGCGACCGTCACCCGCGGACTCCTGCAACGGGAAGCAACCCCGAAAACGATGATGAACAAAACACAATATAATATTATATTCCGAAATATAATATTATATTCAAAAACACCCAAAGCCTCTACTTAGGGGCTAATTGATCCCGTCGATCCGACACCCAAATAACGTCGGATTCAAGATCCAAATTAGCCACCAGTAGTTGTATATACCATGATCAACATATCCAAATTTCATAATCATCCAACGGTTGGATTAACGGGAAAACGCTAATCCAAAATCGCTAATCAACTAACTTAACAATTAATTGCTGCAACGCAGCCCTCCAGTAAACAATTCATAAGAAATTGTAGAAAACTCCACAAATTACGAAACAAGATGGAATGGAAAGCTAACAAATATATCTACAACTCTTATGTTTATAAAAAGCCAAGATCATGTACTCGCCGGCCGGAAAACTCGCCGCAAGCCGGCTGTTTCTCAAGAACAGCAGAAAACCAGAAATCCGAGACTAATCTTGCATAAAACCTACTCAAATCTCAACTGATTAACATGAAACTTAAATCAGTTATTCTAACAGGTATAAGAAATCCAACAAAGTAAGGATCAACAAGATCCAACGGCTAGATCTCAAGAAAACCCGAAATAAACACCAGTAGGTATAACCCTACCTAGCTGCGCTTTCCTCGGCTGATTCCCCGCGATTTGATCACCAACAAGCTTCCAAACCACTTCAGGGATCTTCCTCTCGTTGTCACGAATCCAACGAGCCAAAGAACACCAAATTTGATGGTCGGAGGAGGGAGAACGGAAGAGGGGAAGGTGGCTGCCGGAAAAACAGGGGAAGAGCAGAGCTTCGGGAGAGAAGAGAAGAGAGGAAGAAGAAGGAAAGTGGGGAAGGAGAAAAGGAGGGAAAGGGGGAAGGGAGCCGGGAAAGGGGGAAAAAGTGAGGGGAGGGGAGGGGAAGTCTTCCCTCTTTGACAGAGGAGAGCGACGGCCAACGGCGGCCGTCCTCGCGAAGCAGAAAAAGCCACCGACTCATAAATGATCGATCCTTCCTCAAGGAAGGATCGATCCTTCATGACGCTTTCACAAGGCTTTCTGGCACGAAGAGGATCGATCCCTTAGCCAGAGAGGATTGATCCTTTGTGTGCTGAAAGCTAAACTTGGGCAAGAACTCAAGCCCAAGTCCGGATCTTTTGATCCCGGGTCCACCTAGCCATTCTAAACAAACACTAACACATATAAGGCCAGTGTGTGCACACGCGGGTGTGAAACAAACCAACAAGGCGCAATTTACCAAATTGCCCTTGCGGTCTACAACGAGCCACAGGGGTAGAGGGGCAGGTCCTCACACTGATGGCTAGACAGAGCGGATCAATGCTTTGTTGGAGGAGTACCTGCGGCACTACATGATGGCGAGCCAACGGAATTGGCTCGAGCTTTTTGACGTGGCACAGTTCTCCTACAACTTGCAGAGATCATCGGCGACAGGGAAGAGTCCCTTCGAGCTCGTGCTAGGCCAACAACCGTTGACTCCCCTTGACCTGGCGGCACAAGGAGGAGAAGGAAGTCCGGCGGCTTCCAGGTTTGCAAGAGATCAGCAGGAGATGATCGAGGCAGCTCAAGACAGCTTGAGGAAGGCCCAGAAGAGGATGAAGAAATATGCGGACCAAGGCAGGAGGCCTTTGGAGTTTCAGGTAGGTGATAGAGTCCTTTTGAAACTAACCCCGCAGATTTTGAAGCAATTCAGTTGAAACACAACGCACAAAGGATTGGTGCTACGGTATGACGGACCATTCGAGGTCGTCAAGAGGGTAGGCCGCTCGGCCTACCGGCTGCTTCTCCCCGACTGGCTCAAGATTCACCCCACGTTCCATGTGAACTATTTGAAGCCGCACCATGTTGACCAGGAGGATCCAGCAACGAACGTAGTGAAGAGAGCTCTACCGACGATACGGGTCGAGTTCGAAAAAGAAGCAGAAGCCATTCTTGATCGGAGGCAAGAAGGGCAAGACAAGAGAAGCCAGCGTGTCTTCTACTTGGTCAAATGGAAGGGACTTCCAGATTCAGAGACATCATGGGAGCATGATGTCAACCTATGGCAGTTTGAGGAGTTGGTCCAGGACTACCTCAACAACACACATCCGACCAAGTAGCTTGATGACGACTAGCTCACTGTCGATCCGGTCCACGAACTCCTCCAAGAGCATCTGGATCCGGTTCAAGCCATGCTCAGAAGACGCCGCCCCACCCTTCTAGCTCGGCTCTCATCACATCAGAGGAGTTCTTGAGATTGAAAATCTCCACCTCCATTGCTACCATGCGTGCATGAAGAGGTGGAATCTCTTCTGCCGGGGCTTCACCAAGATAGCCCTCAAGACGAGTAACGCGATCACGAAGCTCCGCCGCCATTGATCACGTTCTCAAGTTGGTAAAAACCTAGCTCTGAGGCCAAATTGTCACCGGGTTACGCAGCGGATAATTTTTCAAAGTTTAGAGTTACCCGATGCCGGCGCCAAGAACCCTCCGCTCCTTGCTCCACGCCTTGGGCACTCCTTGCCCACGTCGCGCCCCGCGCCTTGACGATGTGTTGTGCAGCAAAGTCCTTCCTTGACCAGCCTTCTCCACGTCTTCTTCTCCTCCTAGCACCAAAAGCACACCAAGGATGAAGAACCTACGATATATGGCAAGGGGATGGCCCTCTTCCTTTATTGATCAAACAATCTTTACAAGTGGCTGGGGCATTAGTCTGGTATGGATGAGATGCCCGACATCCCTCAGGAGTATTTGTCACATCCCGATCCAGAAAATCCATCCGGTCCAGCGTGGGAGGGTTCCTACTACTATTCACTTCCAGTCTTGCACGATACATTGTGGAAAATCAGAGTTAATCTAAACATTTGACTTCCAATGGCAAAACTGTAATTCGAACAAACTGCTAGCAATTAAAACTTAAGGATAGAATAAACATGATTCTATTAAGTTAACGTCATGTTGTACTATTTAGACATCAAATACAGATTTATCAAAATTCCTCAAAGAGGGAAATTACATATTTAAACAAATCCTCGAGGGATGTTTATATATAAAATCTATCGAGAGTACAACGCGTGTCTCATAGCAACCTCAAGCGCCTCTGGAAGTCGTCGCGCCGCCAAAAGCTGGTCCTGCTAGTACTACTGAAGAAGAGCTGGCGCCTACACCTGCAAAATGCAGCCCGGGTAGGAGTGAGCAATAAGCTCAGTAGAGTTCTACTCTACGTCACATTGAAAGGGAGGAAAACAACAACAGTGTTGTCTCTCTGTCTAAGTCTAAGGTATGCCAAGGGTCCTATAACCCTATCGATGTCCCAAGGGCTCCTGTCATGAAACCTCTCTCTTGACCATGTTACCAAGAGGCAGCGGAACAGTAACAAGCATAATCACCCTTACCTGGATACCCACGTCGGGAATGCATCGACAACCATCCTTAGCACTTGGCATTGGAGAGACGACATGACCTCTAAACCTCAATAACATATGATAGTAGCAAACTAGATAAATATCCTCGATAACATGAAGATTCCAGTAAACACAATCATGCCCTAGACCTGCTACCCAATCTCGGTCCTAGAGCTAGATCCGAAGTACCCGAGATTTTCGGATCGACGATTGACCTATCGCCCCGCCTAACCTGAAATGTTTCTAAGGCAAACAGTGCATGAACCTATACAAGCATCTAACCTAGATGTCACTATATGCCACATCAATCATTTGAGTTCAACAAGTGAAGCTATAGTATAATAAAGAATCCAACCTGATTCTTTAACAACAATCGGCAACGCCATTATACAATAACCTCCAGTGCGTTCCGGCACCTGATACGGTTGGGACTCAAGCCCAACCCACGCCCAGCCAAGGGGCGGGTCCCATACGCCAGAGTTATTAGTAGAATAATCTTAGGAGTAGCTGTAACCCTAATTCCACCAACTCCACTATCCACCTTCACTTCCCTTTCCTACCATCGGCCTCCTTTCTCCACCACCGGCCTCCGCAGTCCGCTGCCATCCTCCGTCCGTCGTTAAACTTCCCTCATTCTCCACTATCATCCACTCCTCCGTTGTCAAACTCCAAGCCTCCAGCGTCCCCTTAGCTGTCGTGCTTCCCTCCGCCACCTCTTCGGCCGCTGCCACGTTCTCCAAGGCTTAGATCTCCCAATGGTTGCCGGTCAACCATAGAGGAAGCTGTGAGGTAATCCTCTTTCTCATCCGTCTGTCTCCTCCGGTTTGTGCCTTCCTCGTCGAATACCTAGGGTGCTTCTCCTAAAACCCTAAAGGTATCTCTCGACCTAGCCATAGCTTTGGCTAAGGAGGAGCCGAGACCATGTACAAAAGTGTGGAGACCCGTCCCTCTACTCCTGTGGCTCGTCGTGGACCACAAGAGCAATTTGGTAAATTACGCATTGTCGGCTAGTTTCACACCCGCGGGTGCACACACTGACCACGGTTGTGTTAATGTTTGGCTAGAATGGTTAGTGGGACCCGGGATCGAAAGATCCGGACTTGGGCTTGAGTCTTAGCCCAAGTCTAGCTTTCTGCACCTAAGGGATCGATCTTCCTAACTAGAAGATCGATCTCTTAGTGCCAGAAAGTCAAACCCGATTTGGCAAGGAAGATCGACCTCTTCTCAAAAGAGATCGATCTCTCTTGAGTTGGTTCGTTCGTCTATAAAACGAATGAAACCTTTTCTTTTGATTTTTTTGGAAAATCTGAGATTTGAGCCGTGTTCTTGCTGGATTTGGCTTCGTTTGAGGAAGATCTAAGGCTTAATAGCTTGGATTGAAGCTACTATTGCATAGGTAGGGATCCTACCTACAATATTTTGGGTTTTTGGAGTTTTTCTGATTTGATTGTGATCTTTTGCTTAGATATGTTAAAATACATGTTTGTTTTCCATGATTTCACCGGTTTTGAACTCATGGTTTCTTGATCTACCAGATCCCAGAGTTTTGGGGGATTCGGTTGTATTTTCCGGCGGTATTTCTCGCCGTCCGGTCGCTGGAGAACCTATTCGGATCGATCTCCCTTGAGGGAAGATCGATCCCTTGTGGGGCGTCATGCCCAGCCCGAGCAGGATCGATCCCTCGGCTGGAGAGAGATCGATCCTTGCCTAGGTTGAGGTGGCGGGTTCCATGTCACGAAGAAGATCGATCCTTCTGATGGAGAAGATCGATCTCCTTCGGTTGACAGGGACGCGTTTTCTCCCAAGTACTAAGAAGATCGATCCCCTTGGGAAGGGAGATCGATCTCTTAGTGGCTGAGGGGTGTTTTCAAGTGGCTTTTGCCCGCGGGGCTTTATATGACGGTTTTCTTTACTGTCTTATACATGGTACATATGTTTAAGCATGTTAGCCCTATAATAGGGGCAATGGTGAACCGGGGGAGTGATGACTCCTGGGATGTTTAGAATAAACGGGCGGGTAGCCTTATAGCTTTCCTTAGCCTTGCATGCCGGCGTGCGTGCGAGGGCTTTATCTGTGATATCTGTGAGCTGTTTTTTGCGGGGTTGCTTCCCGATGCAGGTGTTGTGGCGGAGTGCTGACAGTTGGTGGTGGTACTACTGTGGTAGCTCCTAAACCTTACTTACCTGTTCACCACCCCGGGCCGGCAGGGTGTCGTGCCCAGACCTTGTTTGATATATAATCACATACAGTTGCATGTTTATCTGTATATTCCTGTGTGTGCTCATAACATGTATTGCTTTGTGCATTAGTTGCATCTGTGTAGGACGTTGGCGATGGGTTGATCGCCGATCCTGGGCTTTCGGGTAGTCCGGATCTAGCTCTAGGACCGTTGTGGGTGGCTTGGTCCAGGACTCGATTTGTAGTATTCAGTCGATTTCGATGATATGGTTAGATGACCTGAATACATGTGGTTTGATGTTTAGAGGTCGTGTCGACCCCAAGTTGTATCTGAGGTGTAGCCGGCGTCCGGTGTTCTTGACTCTTGGGAGGAGGTGTGCCTGCCCAGCGGTGTCCTTGCCCGCCAAACAGTGTTCAGTGTCCTGTTTAGAGTCTGCAGTGTTTTGGGCTTGCGTTCACGGACTCCCGGTAGGGTTATGAGACCCTTGTATACACCTAGGGTAGACTTGGGGGCGGCACTGTTGTGTTCCCTCCCTTGTGAGTGTCGTAGTGTAGTGTCCCTACTGAGCTTAGTGCTCACTCCTACCCGGGCTGCGTTTTGCAGGTGCTGGCGCTAGCTCTTCTTCGATCGCCCCTACCGGGTAGGTGTTTGGTGACGTGGCGGCGTCTGGCGGTGCTTGAGGTGCGGCGATCGTTAGTTCTACCCCTTTTGATTAGTTAGCCTCCTACGGGAGAGATTTTGTATAACGTTTACCTTGTTGAGGATTTGTATATATTCAGTTTCAGTTTTTGAGGTTTGTGATTGATTGTATAATACATGATAATTATGAATTGCTAAGGAGACCACGATGATTGGAGGGAAACCGGGTGTTCTTGCCTCAGGAAGCGGGGAGCTCGCGTAAAAAGGTAGAATCACTGATAGCTAAAAAAAAAACTACTCAGTGTTTTGTTAAGTAACCGGGTCTCTGCGCCTCAAGAAGCGGAGAGTGCTCGCGTAAAAATGGCAAAATGTCTGATAGTTGGAATAAAAAAAGAAGAAGCATGTTGTACTTAAATTGCGAGGGTTGGATGATTGGTCATGATGATAGCAGTGTGTTTGGACTAATGGTGGGTAGAAGTTGCTTTTGTACGTAACATTTATTTGTCACGTCACATGTGTTCAGCTGAATGGTGATTAGCATGTTTGAAGTGTAGAAGTTAATTTCAGTGTTAGTAGCATGTGCATGAGTATAAGACGTTTTGTGCTCTGTACTAGATAGAACATTATTGACTTGACAAGGTAGTACTTTTATTATGCATGTCTACAACCTACGACCGTTGGTGTGCTTGATATATTTTATGCGCTTAAAATTGCTAGAGAAAGTGCACTCTAAATAGCCTTATAACCATCTCAATTGCTAGATTATTATCTTTAATCAACATCTTTATTCCTATTTTTATATCTATATGTTGCTTCACATAGTTGTTTGGAAAATGCAGGAAAAAGGAGAAAAGAAGCTGAAAAGAGTGCATGGATCAACTTTAAACGTTAATCTGTACCTGCTCATGAAGAACTAGATGATGTGCCATATATGGTTGGAAAGCTCTTGAAGTCTAGTTTCTGGAGAATTTTACAGTTCGTGATTCTGAGTTTTCTAGATGAAGTTACAGCAATTTTAGTACCGATGGCGCAGTTTAGATGGCAGAACAGTGAATAAACTGGAAAGTCCGATCGATCCGACACCTAAAGTGGGATCGATCTGACTATGCAGAAACGTGACAGAACATATATTTTTCGGCTGAACATGGTCCGATTGATCCCTCCATCCCTCCTACGGTGTCCGATCGATCCGACACCCATAGTCCGATCGATCGGACTCGGGAATAGCCAAAAACAGCGGATTTCTACGCAACGGATCGATCCAACACCTAAAGTCCGATCGATCCGACTTTCCCAGTGAAGAAAATCAACGGTTTAGATCTAATCCGTGGATGGAGACACTTGGGCCTATAAATATGACTCTTTTTAGGGTTTGAGGGGGACTTTTTGGCAGCGTTTGGAGGCGAGGAGAAGGGTTCCAGGCTTGGTTTTCTTTTCTTATTTCTTCTTTATTTCTTCATTAGTTTTGTTGCCCTCATGGTGAACATGAGTGGCTAGTTTCTTCTTTAAGGTACCGATGTAGCCTAACTGAATCATTCTATGTTATTGGATCATGATTATTTAATCAGTTTATTTTCCTTGTTTCATTCATTATTATAACTGAGATCTTAAATACCTTTATATGGCGTATTAGAGATTGTTTTATGTGAGATTGGGCGAGGGTTCATTCCCTAATCTTGCAGGATCTATGAATGAATGAGTTTATGTCGAGGTCGGGTTCAAGCTAAGAGTATTCTTGGTTCATAATTGTTCTTCAGAGCTTAATGGATTCTTGGTTAACACTTAGTTATGGGTTCATTAGATAGGGTTAATTGAGGGTACTTGGTGAAGACCGCGACCGAACGGATCATCATACCGGAAGAACGAGCCCTTGGAATTAAACTGAAATCTTTATTGATTCAATGCATAGAATGAGGATGTTATGGTGAAATCGGAACCTTAGTATTCATCCATCATATTTCCATCATTTTCTTATTTCATTTTCAGATTATCTATTCTCAGCATTTCATATTCTTATTTTACCTTCCTTATTTTCTTTCTTTTCTGTTCTTTAGCTTTTTACTCTAATAATCTCTACAAATCTCTGTGGGTACGATACTCGTCTTGCTGTTATACTGATTGCACCGATTCGTATACTTGCGAGATACAAAATTTATTCATCAAGTTTTTGGCGCCGTTGCCGGGGATTTGATTCGAGTTTATTAGTAGTGAATTCAAGGTCGCCGATCACGGAAAGAAAAGTTGTTGCCCTTGAACGATAAAGTAGATCAAATTGGTTGGAAGAAAAGATCTAACAAAGACAGCCTGTCCACATCAGATCTAGGAGTTCAAGAGGAGGAACAAGAGGAGATGGCGCTTAATAACAATTTACGCCCTTTGGAGGAGTACGCGAGCCCTACTATTTTTACCTCACCTTCGTGCATTGCGTTACCTGCAGAGGCTAGGAATTATGAACTTAAAAATCTACATTTTTCTATGCTTCCTAAATTTCATGGTTTACCTTCTGAGGATGCACTAACGTTTGTGAAAGATTATTATGCTACTATTCAGACTTTTCCTCTAGGTGGCATTACTGAAGATCAACTGAGGATGCGATGTTTTCCTTACACCCTGAAGGATAAAGCGAAGAGATGGTTGATGTCGTTGCCTCCTGGATCACTCACTACTTAGGATGCAATTTATAACAAGTTTGTTAGTAAATTTTATTCTCATGCCATGACTACTAACTTGAGAAGGCAAATTCTAAATTTTCAGCAGGCTGATGGAGAACCATTCCATGAAGCATGGGATAGATTTAAAATGCTTTTGATGCAATGTCTACATCATAATTATTTTTTAGAAAATCAGATGCAATATTTTTGTGATGGACTAAATCTTTCTTGTCAGACTATGACAGATAATGCTGTAGGTGGAGCGATGTTCAAAAGGACACCACCGGAGGCATATGAAATCTATGAGATGCTAGGATCTAACTCGCAGCAGAGGGACACAAGGAATAAGGCGAGAGGCTTCTATGAGCTGAACCAGAACGACGACACGGCAAGGCAGATTGCAACCCTTAACAAGAAGATAGACGCTATGATGTCCATACAAGCAAAATCGGTTGAGGTTTGTTCAATTTGCAATGTTGTTGGTCATAGGTTTGATTCATGTCCTTCTGGTAGTGAATTTCCTGAATATGTGCAAGAACAAGCTAAATTGATGAATGCTTATAACCTGAGACCTAGATTTGACCCTTATGCAAATACTTACAATCCTGATTGGAGGGAGCATCCGAATTTTTCATGGAAAAATACTGCTAATGCTAGTATGCCGACTGCTAATCAGTCTAACCCACATGTTAAGTCGTCTTTGGAAGCGACTATGTTAGCTTTTATGCAGAAAATAGATTTAAAGATGGAAAAACAAGATTCAGTCATTGCTTGACAAGATGCAGCCATTGCTCAACATGATGCGGTACTGAACAATGTTGCAGCATCCATTGGAAAGTTGGAAGTTCAAGTGGGACAACTTGCTGATGCTGTAAGAGCCCATGTTTCAGGCAGATTTCCAAACCAACCTGAGCAAGCCAATGCAGTTACTATTCTTCGTTCAGGTAAGATAATTGATAAATAATATTAATGCTAAAGTTACTGATATGTGTAGTGATGATAAAATTGAGGAAGTCGAGATGAAAGAGCCCTCGAAGAGGACACCGCCGGCCACATCAGCTTTTGACCATGAAAAGAGAGCAAATTCAGTTCCGGAGGTTCATCACAGCAATCCTCCACCATATGTGCCATCAATTCCTTTTCCAGGCCGCCTGAAGAAAGCCCAAATGGATAAGTCATATTCTGAAATTTATGAAATTCTATCTAAGGGTAATGTGAACTTACCATTGCTTGATGTCCTTAGAAAAATACCAGCCTTTCCAAAGTTCTTCAAGGAACTACGTACTTCTAAGCGTAAGTATGAACCTCATGAAAAGGTGATGGTTTCAGAGACGGCAAGCGCGGTTTTACAAAGGAAGCTTCCACCCAAGCTTAAGGATCCAGGGAGTTTTAACATTAATATTACTGTCGGTGATACAAAAATAGGGGAGGCAATGCTTGATTTAGGAGCCAGTGTTAATTTGATGCCGTACTCTGTTTTCCGTCAGTTAGGTGTGGGTGAATTAAAACCTACTACTATGTCTCTACAGCTTACAGATCGTTCAATTAAATATCCATTAGACATTGTAGAAGACATCTTAGTACAAGTTGATAAGTTAATTATCCCTGCTGATTTTGTGATATTGGATATGGATGATGCACCATTGAATGATAGAAAATTACCTATTTTGTTGGGTCATCCATTCATGGCTACAGCTGAAACTATAATTAATGAGAAGGATGGTAAGCTTAGCATGACAGTTTTAGGTGAAACTGTTGAATTTAAAGTGTTTGAGTCTATGTCCTATCTTTCAAACTCTTTTGATTGCTTCTCAAAAGATGTTGCAGATTCATTGGTGTTCTCTAATTTCAAGCAGGAGCAAGTGAAGACTACATTGAAAGCGGATTTGAAGATGGTGCAGGAAGACTTGCACAGCTATAAGAGAGCAAAGGAGGTCTTCACACCCCTTGAAGCATTACAGCCATACAAACCTGGCTAAACGTTAAGGCTTTGCAGTACGTCTTGCCTAGACGTTAAATAAAGCGCTGGGTGGGAGGCAACCCACCAAGGTAACCTGTTTTTAAGTTTAAGTTTTAGTTTTCAGTCTTATGTTTTCTCTTTTGTTTTTTTTAGGTTTTCAGCCACCATGAGGATCCTTGAGGAGATGTTCACTATTCTATCAGGTGGCCTCTTTCTTATTTACTGTACTTGTTTCTTCTTTCTCTGGAAATTTTTGGATAGCCACCTCCTACATATTTTATTGGATAAATGTACACATTGAGGACAATGTTGATTTCAGGTTGGGGGTGCAGACATTCATGACTTTATTCATGCTACCTTGTAGGTTTAATAGTGTTAAATTGTACATGAGCTGAAATGTTTATGCTTACTATACGTGCTGTTTGCACTTGGATTCATCTATACATTGATTTCATGTATGATGACATGAAGGTAGAATATCATGTGAGTCACACACGAACACTTTATGTGCAGTGGCGATTATACTCACCAGAGGAATGAGCATGCTATTGTCAATCTAGACCATGATTTCAGCATTAGCTAGTGTTGAGTATTGCATGCAGAAAAAAAAAAGAGAAAAAGTTCTGGAGCTTGATTAAGCTGTGCCAAAACACCTATTAGGTGATCTACTGAGTAACCGGGTGTTCTTGCCTCATGAAGCGGGGACTTGCGTAAAAAGGTAGAATCACTGATAGCTAAAAAAAAACTACTCAGTGTTTTGTTAAGTAACCGGGTCTCTGCGCCTCAAGAAGCGGAGAGTGCTCGTGTAAAAAGGCAAAATGTCTGATAGTTGGAATAAAAAAAAAAACATGTTATACTTAAAGTGCGAGGGTTGGATGATTGGTCATGATGATAGCAGTGTGTTTGGACTAATGGTGGGTAGAAGTTGCTTCTGTACGTAACATTTATTTGTCACGTCACATGTGTTCGGCTGAATGGTGATTAGCATGTTTGAAGTGTAGAAGTTAATTTCATGTGTTAGTAGCATGTGCATGAGTATAAGACGTTTTGTGCTCTGTACTAGATAGAACATTATTGACTTGACAAGGTAGTACTTTTATTATGCATGTCTACAACCTACGACCGTTGATGTGCTTGATATATTTTATGCGCTTAAAATTGCTAGAGACTAGCAATAAGCTGGTTGGGGGGTGTGATGAGTGCATGAAAGTGCACTCTAAATAGCCTTATAACCATATCAATTGCTAAATTATTATCTTTAATCAACATCTTTATTTCTATTTTTATATCTATATGTTGCTTCATATAGTTGTTTGAAAAATGCAGGAAAAAGGAGAAAAGAAGCTGAAAAGAGTGCATGGATCAACTTTAAAGGTTAATCTGTACCTGCTCATGAAGAACCAGATGATGTGCCATATATGGTTGGAAAGCTCTTGAAGTCTAGTTTCTGGAGAATTTTACGGTTCGTGATTCCGAGTTTCCTAGGGGAAGTTACGGCAATTTTAGTACCGATGGCGCAGTCTAGATGGCAGAACAGTGAATAAACTGGAAAGTCCGATCGATCCGACACCTAAAGTGGGATCGATCCGACTATGCAGAAACGTGACAGAACATATATTTTTCGGCTGAACATGGTCCGATTGATCCCTCCATCCCTCCTACGGTGTCCGATCGATCCGACACCCATAGTCCGATCGATCGGACTCGGGAATAGCCAAAAACAGCGGATTTCTACGCAACGGATCGATTCAACACCTAAAGTCCGATCGATCCGACTTTCCCAGTGAAGAAAATCAACGATTTAGATCTAATCCGTGGATGGAGAAACTTGGGCCTATAAATATGACTTTTTTTAGGGTTTGAGGGGGACTTTTTGGCAGCGTTTGGAGGCGAGGAGAAGGGTTCCAGGCTTGGTTTTCTTTTCTTATTTCTTCTTTATTTCTTCATTAGTTTTGTTGCCCTCATGGTGAACATGAGTGGCTAGTTTCTTCTTTAAGGTACCGATGTAGCCTAACTGAATCATTCTATGTTATTGGATCATGATTATTTAATCAGTTTATTTTCGTTGTTTCATTCATTATTATAACTGAGATCTTAAATACCTTTATCTGGCCAATAAAAGTATTAGAGATTGTTTTATGTGAGATTGGGCGAGGGTTCATTCCCTAATCTTGCAGGATCTATGAATGAATGAGTTTATGTCGAGGCCGGGTTCAAGCTAAGAGTATTCTTAGTTCATAATTGTTCTTCAGAGCTTAATAGATTCTTGGTTAACACTTAGTTATGGGTTCATTAGCTAGGGTTAATTGAGGGTACTTGGTGAAGACCGCGACCGAACGGATCATCATACCGGAAGAACGAGCCCTTGGAATTAAACTGAAATCTTTATTGATTCAATGCATAGAATGAGGATGTTATGGTGAAATCGGAACCTTAGTATTCATCAATCATATTTCTATCGTTTTCTTATTTCATTTTTAGATTATCTATTCTCAACATTTCATATTCTTATTTTACCTTCCTTATTTTCTTTCTTTTCTATTTTTTAGCGTTTTACTCTAATAATCTCTACAAATCTCTGTGGGTACGATACTTGTCTTGCTGTTATACTGATTGCACCGATTCGTATACTTGCGAGATACAAAATTTATTCATCACCGGGCTACCGAGATCTCCTAGGGGGAATGACGCGATTTGGGTCATCGTTGATCGATTGACCAAATTGGCGCACTTTCTGCCTTTGCAAACGACAGACTCAACTAACAGGTTGGGCAGCTTGTACGTCAGAGAGGTAGTCAGACTACACGGGGTTCCAGTGTCGATAGTGTCAGACCGCGACCCCAGGTTGACTAGCATGTTCTGGCGAGGCTTTAAGGAGGCAGTTGGTACACTTCTGATGTTCAGTACGACATTTCATCCGCAGACCGACGGGAAGTCAGAGCGGATGATCCAGATCTTGGAGGACATGCTGAGAGCATGTGCCCTCGATGCCAGAGGCAGCTGGGAGGAGCATGTTCCCTTCGTGGAGTTCGCCTACAACAACAGCTACCAGTCTAGTCTTAGAGTAGCACCTTTCGAGGCGTTGTACGGTAGGCCGTGTCGTTCCCCAGTTTGCTGGACAGAGGTTAGAGAGGCATCACTCACTGGTCCAGACATCGTCAGGAGGTCGTCAGAGAGGTTAGTGCAGATCAGGCAGAGGCTTCTGACGGCTCAGAGCCGGCAGAAGAGCTATGCAAATCAGAGGCGATGACCGGTTGAGTTCGTAGTTGGCGATAGTGTGTTCCTGCGGGCAGCACCGTACAGAGGGTCCGTCAGGTTTGGCAGCGGGGTCAAGTTGGCTCCGAGGTTCGTCGGACCATTTGAGATCCTAGAGAGAGTCGGTGAGGTAGCCTACCGCTTGGACCTTTCTCAGCACATGTCAGCTGTGCACCCGACTTTTCACGTGTCGATGTTGAGGAAGTACCACCCCGACCCATCGCATGTCATCAGAGTGGATGACATCGAGCTTGAGTCAGACGCGATGTTCGTTGAGCAGCCTGTTCGAGTACTTGATAGGAGGGATCAGGTCTTGCGGGGCAAGACGATTCCCTTGGTCAAGGTACTGTGGAGACACAGACGAGTCGAGGAGATGACATGGGAGCGCGAGGCGCGCATGCGGCAGGAGTATCCACACTTGTCTCCTTCTCGAGGTAACTTTTGTCTTGCTTCTAGTGTAGCTGTTTCTTTCTGTTTCCGAGCCCTACCTTTATCGAATCTCGCGTCGAGATTTCGTTTAAGGGTATTAGGATGTGAGAACCCGTCCCTCTACTCCCGTGGCTCGTCGTGGACCACAAGGGGAATTTGGTAAATTACTCCTTGTCGGCTAGTTTCACACCCGTGGGTGCACACACTGACCATGGTTGTGTTAATGTTTGGCTAGAATGATTAGTGGGACTCGGGATCGAAAGATCCGGGCTTGGGCTTGAGTCTTAGCCCAAGTCTAGCTTTCTGCACCTAAGGGATCGATCTTCCTAGCTAGAAGATCGATCTCTTAGTGTCAGGAAGTCAAACCCGATTTGGCAAGGAAGATTGATCTCTTCTCAAAAGAGATCGATCTCTCTTGAGTCGGTTCGTTCGTCTATAAAATGAACGAAACCTTTTCTTTTGATTTTTTTTTTGGAAAATCCGAGATTTGAGCCGTGTTCTTACTGGATTTGGCTTCGTTTGAGGAAGATCTAAGGCCTAGTAGCTTGGATTGAAGTTGCTATTGCATAGGTAGGGATCCTACCTACAGTCTTTTGGGTTTTTGGAGTTTTTCCGGTTTGATTGCGATCTTTTGCTTAAATCTGTTAAAATGCATGTTTGTTTTCCATGATTTCACTGGTTTTGGACTCGTGGTTTCTTGATCTACCAGATCCCAAAGTTTTGGGGGATTCGGTTGTATTTTCCGGTGATATTTCTCGCCGTCCGGTCGCCGGAGAACCCATTCGGATCGATCTCCCTTGAGGGAAGCTCGATCCCTTGTGGGGCGTCATGCCCAGCCCGAGCAAGATCGATCCCTCTGCTGGAGAGAGATCGATCCTTGCCTAGGTTAAGGTGGCGGGTTCCATGTCACGAAGAAGATCGATCCTTCTGGTGGAGAAGATCGATCTCATTCGGTTGACAGGGACGAGTTTTCTCCCAAGTACTAAGAAGATCGATCCCCTTGGGAAGGGAGATCGATCTCTTAGTGGCTGAGGGGTGTTTTCAAGTGGCTTTAACCCGCGGGGCTTTGTATGACGGTTTTTTTTACTGTCTTATACATGTTACATATGTTTAACCATGTTAGCCCTATAATAGGGGCAGTGGTGAACCGGGGGAGTGATGACTCCCCGGGATGTTTAGAATAAACGGCGGATAGCCCTACAGCTTTCCTTAGGCTTGCATGCCGGCGTGCGCCGAGGGCTTTATTTGTGATATCTGTGAGCTGTTGGTTGCGGGGCTGCTTCCCGATGCAGGTGTTGTGGCGAAGTGCTGACAGTTGGTGGTGGTACCACTGTGGCATCTCCTAGACCTTACTTACCTGTTCACTACCTCGGGCCGGGAGGGTGCCGTGCCCAGACCTTGTTTGATATACAATCACATACTGTTGCATGCTTATCTGTATATTCCTGCGTGTGCTCATAACATGCATTGCTTTGTGCATTAGTTGCATCTGTGTAGGACGTTGGTGATGGGTTGATCGCCGATCTGGGGCTTTTGGGTAGTCCGGATCTAGCTCTAGGACCGTTGTGGGTAGCTTGGTCCAGGAGTCGATTTGTAGTATTCAGGCGATTTCGATGATAAGGTTAGATGACCTGAATTCATGTGGTTTGATGTTTAGAGGTCGTGTCGACCCCAAGTTGTATCTGAGGTGTAACCGGCGTTCGGTGTTCTTGACTCTTGGGAGGAGGTGTGCCTGCTCAACGGTGTCCTTGCCCACCAAACAGTGTTCAGTGTCCTGTTGAGAGTCTGCAGTGTTTTGGGCCTGCATTCACTGACTCCCGGTAGGGTTATGGGACCCTTGTATACACCTAGGGTAGACTTGGGGGCGGCACTGTTGTGTTCCCTCCCTTGTGAGTGTCGTAGTGTAGTGCCCATGCTGAGCTTAGTGCTCACTCCTACCCGGGCTGTGTTTTGCAAGTGCTGGCGCTAACTCTTCTTCGGTCGCCCCTACCGGGTAGGTGTTTGGTGACGTGGCGGCGTCTGGCGGTGCTTGAGGTGCGGCGATCGTTAGTTCTACCCCTTTTGGTTAGTTAGCCTCCTACGGGAGAGATTTTGTATAACTTTTACCCTGTTGAGGATTTGTATATATTCAGTTTCAGTCTTTGAGGTTTGTGATTGATTGTATAATACATGATAATTATGAATTGCTAGGGAGACCACGATGATTGGAGGGAAACCTCGCCAAAAGTTTCACAGTAGGTTAGGTTTCGGTTCGCGTCGCCCGGCCCGGTTGGGCCTACGCGGGTCGGGGCGTGACAGAAAGCCCTAGAGAAGGTGCATCGTATCAACTTGGTATCAGAGCTCTGTTCCACCGTCTGTGCCGCCCAAAGCCTTCTGGAAGCTGCACTGATGGCAAGAGATACTACGGCATGTACTTCCTAGGAGCAGGAAGGCCCCATAACCAGAGAAGAGATAGAGGGCATTAACTGGACGTTGCGGACTTTGCAAACATCACAACTGGAGATGCGAGACTCATAGCGAGAGATGCAGAACCTCATCCTAGGGATCTCGGAAAGGATTGCCTTCATGATAATACAGATGCAAGGTGATAAGACGTGAAAAGTGCACAAATCACCCTTTTAATGAGGTCTTGTTAGTCTCCGAGCAATACTATTTTGATAGTCTATGATGTATTTCAGGTATAATAGCTTTCAATGACGATTAGATCATGTTTGGTGCTAAAATGAACAAATAAAGAACATGCTAGGAGCAAAGGAATGAATATGGATTAGCTTTGAAGATTAAACTATACTTTCTCAGGATGAGCCAGATGATGTGCCATATATGGTTGGAAAGCTTTTGAAGTCTAGTTTCGGTAGAAGTTTACAGTTTGTGATTCCGAGTTTCCTAGAAGAAGTTATGACATTTTTAGTACTAATGGCGCAGTCTGGATAGCAGAACAGTAAATACTCAGAAAAGAAAGATCGATTCGTCTCCCTAGTAGGATTGATCCGTGTATACAGCAGACTGACAAAACACATTTTTTTCAGATGATCACAGTAGGATCGATCCTACTATCCATCCTATTGAGTAGGATCGATCCTACACCCCTGGAAGGATCGATCCGACTCGGGCGTAGTCAGAAATTGAAGATTTTGATGCAAAGGATCAATCGTACACCCATGGAAGGATCGATCCTACCTTCGCAGTGAAGAAAATCAAAGGTCCAGATCTAATCCTAGTTAAGGGTGATACCTAGGCTATAAATAGGCATCTTTAGGGTTTTTGGGGTCTTCTTCTCTCTTTAAGAGGGAGAACAGTTTCTTTCCTCTTTTTAACTTTTCTTTAGAGATCTTTTAGAGGAGATCCATGGCGAAAGAGCTTCATCAACCTTCATCTATGGATCAAACCCTAAAGATGAGTAGCTAAACTTTTACCAAGGAATTCTTATGATGTAACTAAGATTTCTGTTAGGGATATCTTAGATCTAGGGTTTGTATACATTATTGATTGGCTTGTATGGATTGATTTCTATTTCTTTTATACCTTGGTGTCGATTTCTTGCTAGATGTATGGATTGTTCTTGTTTGCACTTGATTCCAGAGATTGTGTATGCTAGGGCTTGGATTGGATTCATCCAAATAAGAGGACCATGCTAGTCCCATGGTATCTCGGATGAAATCTTCTTCGTGATTAGGGATTATATAGTGCTAGTCCCATTACGTTCTATCCCTAATCCTTCATACATCCTACTTTTGTAGATTTGGCCATCAAAATGCTAACACATCTTGATCTTACACCTAAATCCATATCCGTAATACTATTTGCGATGAATTCATCCTAATAAGAGGGTTCATTAGCAGTGAACGTAACTAATCATTCGGTCACTGACATTTAGATAATTGTTCTTGTCAACAAGGAATCCTAACCAGAATTTGTTGAGTGATAAGGAGAATTAGCCATTCACTTATCAACTATTAGGAAAGCCATTCAGCGTGATTAATGTGCCCTGATCTTAGGAAGACATGGTAGAATCCTGGTTATTGATTAAGAATTCCCTGGTACCTTTTCTTGTATTTATTAATCATTTAGTATAAACTTAGTTTAATTTTAATTCTGAATCTTTTCTCAACTTATTGGTAGGAATACTTAGATTGAGTTTAGTAATTTAATTACTTTCTACGCATTCCCTGTGGATTCGACTCGGACTCACTGCTAGCTACCCCTAAAGTAGTTAGTTAGTAGTTTGATTATAAATTTGTAATTTTAAGTAGACTTGTTAAGAAACGACACTTTTCAAGTTCTATCACAAGGACGGAATCGGGGAGCCATGGGAGAACCTAGGGGTAACCCTAACCCTAACCCTAATCCACTTCCAACCATGAACCCTACTTCTCCTAGGACTCCACCCGAAGCTGTCCCTAACCCAGGAGTACCTGGCCCTGGTCCCAACTACGTCTTGGTTGGACCAGGTCCTACCCCTCCTACCCAACCGCCTGCTTAACCGGCTCACACAACACCCTTGATCGGCCCCACCACCTTTCCATTACCATCTGGCTCCACTACCTTTCCACCGCCACCACATCAGCCCCTATATCTGGCCAATCACCCGCCTCCGTATCAGCAGCCTATGCCCCCGCCATATGTACCATACAACCCAACTCCTCCACAACCCCATTACTACCCTCATCATACCCCACCTGCATATGAACCACCCCATGACCCAATCCATAAGCCACCCCTTGTTGCCCGCATGGACTTCCCCCGCTATGATGGTTCTACGAATCCTACTCATTGGATTCTCAAGGCGGAGCGGTTCTTCTCTTATCATCCTATCCATGAACGAGAGAAGGTCCATTATGCCGCTTATCACTTCGATGGAGATGCTCAGACATGGTACCAGCTGTCGAAGGATACAGATGAGTGCGCGACATGGCATACCCTCCAGCATGCCCTGCACTTGTGCTATGGACCGACGACCTACGAGGACCCCATCGGCGAACTCACTCGAATTCAGCAAGATGGCTCGGTCAGAGACTGCCAAATCTGGTTCGACCGAGGTCTAGGTCGTCTCTCGCACTTGGCTCGGGATGTTGTACTGAGTCTCTTCATCAGTAGACTGAAGCCGGCCATCAGGTATGATGTTCAGCTCGCTAGACCAGCTACCATAGCCGAGGCCATCAGCTATGCTAAGACTCATGAGGCGAAGTAATACGCGATCCGATACGCTACGGCAAGGACGACGCCTGCACCTACCTGTCCAGCCCCCGCTGCCCGTACCGCGCCCTTGAACTGGAGTTCGAGTGTGACTAGGACTCCTAATCCTACTCAAAGTCCTAGTCAGATTCAAACTGCAGTCCGACCTCAACGGAGACAGCTATCCCTAGTTGAACTGCAACAACGGAGATCACAAGGACTCTGCTTCCAATGTGATGAGCCCTATACCACGGGGCACCGTTGCAAGAAACTCTACAACATAGAAGTTGTCAATGATTGTGAGGAAGACGAGGTACATGAAGAGGACACTGAAGTTGACCTAGAAGAGGAGACTACAATCCTAGCTAAGCATGGAGAACCCTAACTTGGCATGATGATTGGCCAAGTGCTTGCGGCTCTTCCATCCATCGAGTCCACGGTAGAGAACTCGTTGTCTTCGTCTACTTCTGATCCTCTTCCACCTGATCTGGATAACCTCTCCCACGGCAACCCGAGTTCAGCCCGACTCTCATGGCAGCATCACCACCCTCGATAACTGCCATCTCTAGTCCAGTTCCTCAGTGGCTGGAACCAATTCAGGAGGATGTCAAAACTAATGCGGAGATGCAGAAGCTCGCCAAGGACATCCAAGATGGAGTCATCAAGGGCCAGTGGATAGTTCGCAATGGAGTCATCTTCCACAAGAACCGCATCTTCTTGAGGAAGAACTCCCCAGTCATCTCGGATATCTTGACGACCCTACATTCCAGCACACATGAGGGGTTCGTCAAGATGTGCCGCCGGCTGTGAACCACCTTCTACTTGAAGGGAGCTCATGCGCAGATCAAGGACTTCATTCGTCAATGTGACACTTGCTAGCGACACAAGGCTGAGACTCTAAACCCTGCCTACTTCATCCCCTACCAATTCCCCAAGAGGTATGGACTGATGTTTCTATGGACTTCATCGACGAC
Source organism: Narthecium ossifragum (assembly GCA_963920575.1). Taxonomy (NCBI): domain Eukaryota; kingdom Viridiplantae; phylum Streptophyta; class Magnoliopsida; order Dioscoreales; family Nartheciaceae; genus Narthecium; species Narthecium ossifragum. Next base: position 18,985,373 of record OY986966.1, read on the forward strand.
CTTCCTTCTTCTAGAGGATACAAGGCAATTCTAGTAGTCGTCGACAAATTGTCCAAGTATGCACATTTCGCTCCCCTACGACATCCCTACACGGCATATTCTATAACTTGACTCTTCTTCGACACCGTGTTCAAGCACCATGGCATGCCAACCAGTATTGTTTGTGACCTAGATCCTACCTTCACCAACAACTTTTGGCATGAGATCTTCAAACTTCTAGGAGTCAAGTCCAGATTCTCCTCAGCCTACCACCCACAGACAGATGGCCAAATTGAGGTAGTTAATCGGTCCCTTGAGATGTACTTACATTGTGAGTTAAGTTCAGATGCTCTATTCTTTGATGAACAGTCGAGTTCGTGCTCAATTTATGAGCTATGTGAGCATGATCTCGGGTAACTTTCAAGATGAAAGTTGTAGATCATTGAATCTACTTTCAATTACCACTAGTTTTATAATTGTTGGATTTATATACGAATTTTGATGATTTTACTACGGAACTGCTGTGAAACTAGATTTGTTAAATTAGTAAGATAATTAAGTAGAAATTAGACATCAATTAGATCCAATTCTTGGAGGAAATGTTCCTCACATGTTAATCAATATCTGCCCAAGTTTAATTTAAGATTTGTCGTCGTCTGGATGTCGAGTTGACAAGATTTCACAGCTTCAAATTTAGGATTACTGTAGCAATCCGAAAATGTGGAATTTGTGGATTTCGATGTTTTCCTTGTGTTTAATTCTTCGGGAATTATAAAGTTAATGCTCCTAATGATCTCTAGGATTAACATTTGTATACTTAATTACCTCAATTTCAGCCTAATTAGTTAGTTGCAAAACCCTCCTCTAATTAGCAATTATATTATGAAGTATGCCTATTAATTATAAGTGATTTGGATTATTATAATGAGCATGTATTTCTAATTTGTATTTGTAATTCGGATCATGCTAGTATATTTAAATGCCTAGGCCACGCAATCATCAATCTTGCTAGTATACGTGGAGATTGATCTGAAGGATCTAGCAAGATTGGGCACTGTAGTCGGCTGGGGAGAGCCAGCGGTGGATAAGGGGTGTTTTACCCAGCCTTTCATCTGTGAGAATGTGCTCATTTGTTCATGGTGTGGGTGTCTGGGTCATGGCGAATGGAAGTGTCCAAGATCTGAATGTGGAGTGCGGGTGGGTGTGTTAGAGAAGGATCAGGGGGCTATGCAACATCAAGTGGCAGCCTCGACGCCAGGGGTGGTTCAAATGGCGCCGGTTCAAGGCAATCCTTCAGTAATCGTGAAAGGCAAAAAAGCTACTGAAGCACCGGAGGTTGGTAGTAGCTCGGGAGATAGCTCAGAGGGTGTCTTTGGGGGCAAATGGTGTACAATGTAGTCTATGCGGCATCGAGAATGTTTGATTGGACAGGGGCTAAGGCCGGAGGTAGCTAATGGTCCAAATTATGCGGAGAAGCCAAGGGTACAACAGATTGCATTCCAGGTGTTGAGAGAACAGCGACTTGATGAGGTGGATATTCAGGCTGGCGAAGGGGCATATCAGACTGGGGTAGCAAAATATCAGGATGGAGGTGAGGCTTAGCAGAGATTAGGGTCATTTGGTTCAGGGTTAAGGGGGGGATAACCCCACTTTATCCCTCCTTTATCCACACTTTTTCACCTACCACATTCCTCTCTACTTTTTTTTATCCCTATTCCTTAACCCCACCTTTTCTAACCCCATCTAACCCTATCCCCCTCTTAACCCCACTTTTTCTAACCCCATACCAAATGGGCAACAAGGCACATCAGAATGATTCTGGTATGAATAAGACAAAGGAGCAGGTGACAACATCTAAGGAGGGTGTGCGAGGGGCATGTAAAGTAACTCCCAAGAAGTTTCCAGACTCATGTGATGGTCTGAGCCGTATTAGGTTGGGTGGGAGCTCTGTTAATAATAGATTCAACCTAATTGGTGATGAAGATGGGGTGGAGAATTGATCTCTTCATGAGGCTGGATGGTTTCCCAGGGACAATGGGCTTCCTAACAAGCCTGGCCCGCTAGTGGTCCCAAGAGGTTATAAGCCAATTCGTGATGATGGTCCTCTGGAGCTCGATATTGGGAAACCCATCGCAGAGGAGAAGATGAAGGAAATACATGAGTATGGAAAGCAAGTCTTGTCAGAAGTCTTGGTAAGAGACATGCCTGCTATTTCCATCTAGATGTTTCATCCGGGTGCGACAACATGTATGGAGGAGGATGGGGAAGGGGAGTCCCCACTGGGTTTTGTGATGGATCCTGGGCAGACCAAGGAAGATGCTTGTATGGATTATGCTGAGCGCATGGAGGGAGGTGGCTAGAAGAGGATACATGTTCTCTACCCCGAGTAGGGTAGTGCATTTGTGTAGTTCATGTCTAAGTTCATGGTGTGGAACCGCCATGGAATTGGGCATGACCGTGCAGTTTATTCGTGCAAGAGGCTGATGAGGGAGAACAGTGTTGATATGTTGCTGTTGTTGGAGGTGGTGATTGTTGAAGAACAACTACAATTCATCTCGGAAAGCTGGCCGTTGAGTGGAAGGTGTATTTATTGCTTCCAGAGGTCGGAAAGGTGTATGGTTTCTTTTAGAAGGTTTATAAATCAGGCAATCCGTGGTTTGGTGACTTCAGGGAACTTGGGTCAATGGTTTTTCACTATTGTTTATGCTGGTAGGAATCACCAGGACCGGGTTTTGCTTTGGCAGACATTGAGTAGAATTAAGACTTCGGGATGGCCTCATTTGATTGTAGGTGATTTTAGCATCCTAACCGCTCCTTCAGAAAAAGGAGAAAAAGGAGGTGGTGCTCCTTTCAAGTATACTAGAGGTGTGCATGAATTTAATTATAGCTTTCATTTCTAAGGATAATATGATTGACCTGGGTTTTAGAGGGCCTTCCTTTACCTGGTTCAACGTGGTGTGGGGAAGATTTTGGAACGCCTAGAAAGAGCATTGTGTAATGAACAATGAAAGAATTGGTTCTCCAAGACGAAGGTGCAACACTTGTGCTATTTTGGTTTAGACCATAGAGCATTGTTGATAAGTTTATCAAAGGAGAGTCCTCTTCCAGGTTCTTCACCGTTTAGAATGTAGCAGTGGTTGATCTCTTGTGAGGACCCATTCCTCTATACCTGATTCAACCGCGTGAGTCGGACCCGTGGGTTCCGTTGGCTTTGTTTCGCGTCAGGGGCGATCTGGTGATTGCGTTGCTCCTTGCGACTCAGAAGGACAAATCAATAATTTTCCCTTACAGACTTGGGCTTCACACACATAGTACACAAACAACCTCATGAGTGATGATTGTGTTTGTTAGAATCATAGGTGAGCTTCGAATCAAAAGATTCGAGCTCAGACGTGAAAGTTTACCTTTAGGGAAAATTTCCAGCCATGGGATCGCTCAGCCTCGAGGTTGTGGGTTTAAATAGGTGATAGCTGAGATCTATTTCTCTTCTCCTCCTTTCTAGGTTTTAGAGAGAGGTCTTTGGAGCTCGTGAGAGGCCATTGCAGGGGGTTGGAAGCGGCCATATCTTGGGGAAAGACCAATCTTGGCCCCCCTAGATTGGATTAGTTGGATTTGGAGAACGATTAGCTAGATTAAGGTAGGGATTCTACCCATAAACCATTGTTTAGGCTATATTAAGGTGTTTATTGGTTGTTTTGTGGTTTTGTTTCTGTTGGAATGCTTTTCTATCCCTATTCTTCATCTGTCCCAAGTTTCATCGCATTTCGTCACCATTTGATTGGATTTTGGATGGATTTTTGTCGGATTGCTGGAACTGACAGGAGCGATTGATCGCTTCATTGTGCGATCGATCAGTCCCTTGGCAGAATGATTCTATTTCTGGCCGCTTTCGATTGTTTCTTGATCCCCTTCGATCTGAACTAATGTCATGTCTTTCATAGTCATGTCTAATACTAGCATGCTTAATTGTAGAGGCTTTTGATGTTTTTTATTGGCTTTTATGGTGACTTTTCTTATTGCTAAGTTTCATACGAGTTGGAGTTTCTTGTCATATTGATGCATGCTATATATATATGTATACTATATCTATTAGGCCCTATTGGCCGATCCTTATGTAGGCTTATGGGTGAACCAGGGGAGTCATGCCCCTTGGAATGTTGAGTTTAAATGGTCGACAGTGTGCCTTAGTTGAATGTGAGTGAATGTTTAGTTTTATTGGTCGAATGTGTGCCGTTGATTATTGTTTAATTGAATGCCTAGTCGGATGCATGTTGCGTGGATGGATTGGCTTATTCCTTCTTTGTTGGTTGGTTGGCCTCATGGAGGCGTGTGTGCCTGTTGTGCCCTTATAGCTCTAATCGTGTCTATATTCCTTGTCACTATTAGACCTCTATTGCGCTTATTATCTTGTTTATCCCTTAGCATGCTTTGAGCTATGCTTAGCCTTGTGCGTTGATGTGGCATAATGTTGCATGTTTGTGATTCTGTCTTATACACTTGATCATTCATGCATTTGGTTGCATTAGAAGCATTAGGAATAGGTCGTGGGCGAATGGGTGATTTGCCGATCCGTGTGACTCGGGTATGCCATCTAACCATAGGAACGGGCTTGGGTAAGATATGACCTATGATACAATTATTTATTGATTACGCTATCATTTAGGATTGGTATGTAGTCGACCTTGAGTTCACTATGTTCGAGATTTAGTTTGTGTGTTGGGACTTCCGATCCCGGTGACATTGGCGGGAGCTCCATCCCAGTTGCCACTCCCATTTATAAATTTCCTCTCAGACATGGAAGTTAGGAAGAGGCCGGGGGGCTATTGGTGTTTGGTGTTTCCCTCCCACGTGCGTCGTTGTTCATATCGCGGCTGAGGATGAGGGGCGTTGTGATGTGAGAGCACGTGTATCTTGACCTAGGGCCGTGGAGAAGTCCCACACCCTTGTTATAACTTTCTTTTTGTGTGATGTAAAATAGATCCCTACTGAGCTTTGTTGCTCACCCTACCCGGGCTGGGTTTGCAGGTACAGATGCAACTCCTTTTTTTTCCAGTGGCCACGGTTTTGGAGGTGTTTTTTCTTCTGGTGGTGCATGAGTTCGAGGAGTCATCATCATATTTTACCTTGCCTTACCTTATTTACCATTTTGAGACTTGAGAACTTATTGATGTATTTGAGAACACTTTGTATAACTTTTATTTGGTGGTTAACGAGAAAGGGTGTTTTCTCTAAAATCTGTACGTAAGGGTTGTAATAATTAGATGATAACCTTCATTCCTTATCATTAATTTGACGAATTTGTTGTGGATTTTTTATATGTATTTGTGCACCACACGTTGGATTGTAACGCTAGTTGGCTGATGTGTTGCGAACGTGTTGTTAAAATATTACAAACTCAATCAAATATTAAAATTATAATCTTTATTCAATCACTACACTACTAGGTAGAATAGCGGTGAAGTCCGGAGTCGAACCACAGGGAATTTATCAGGAAAGATTAAAATCAATTGTCAAAACTCTAAACCTAAGCAAAAGAAGCAATGATAAGTTTGAATTAACATAAAACTATCTAAGGAAAGCAATTAAAGATGATCAATTCGAATCAATGAATATGCGACTTAGGAATTACTCAATCCTCCCTAGTTTCGCCTTCAATCTTCTCTAGTTATCCTCTTGTTCTCTTATCTAAATATTATGGATCCATATCTTCTTAAGCTTACATGTATCCCTAAAATAAGATAAGTGTTTTCCAAAGTCATACTTTATCTTCAATTAGCATAGCTTGTTTTCAGGGTAACCTTAGCACAACCTATCATCACTAAGCATAAACTATCTCATCGGGTATTCACAAAGCACATAAAAACCATCCTATGAATCTCTACAATCAATCACAGAAATCATGTAAGACTAAAAGTACGTCAAGGAACTCTGTTCCCTCAACTCTATTAACATTAAAATGAAATCCATAAGATCATGTCTTGAGAATATTACAAGAATCAAACCAAAGAAGATAAAAAACTACGCTAGGGTTTCATGAATAATCCTAACTACAATAATTAGCAACTCATCTTCTGGATGAATGCTATCGGCTTGGAATACGAAGTTGTCACCATCCAGATCCTCGCTATCTTCTCCTTAAATTCCCTCTCCAAAGATAGTCGAAAAGGTGATATTTTTGGATCAATAACCCTATTTATAAGAGAACTCCTGAAATTAGAGTTTGAGTTGAGTTAGACTTCAATTACAACTCGGATTTTCTGAATTAATTCTGATAATCTTATTCCGAGCGCAACTGGGTCCAATCCGTTCGGAATCTGAAACCTTGTCCAACACAATCGTTGTAGATTAGGAAGTCCTCGGTCATATTCCTAATATTTCATAATATTTGCACTTATCAGGAATATTTTATGAATATTCTTCTAAACGTCGATGGACCTATTTTCCAACACATGTGTATCTTTATCTTCTTCAAAACTGGTATCAATCCATCACAAGTCTCGTAAACTGTCCAACATGAAAGTTGTAACTTTTGAAGTCTTCTAACACGTACTAAATTTCCAGAATAGTTGGACTTATACAAATTTTCTAGAGAAAATTCTCCTGAAATGCGACGAAGCAGTCTTTATAACATAAATTCATCTTTTTAGCCGAATTTCTTGTATTTCTTCTCAAATCATGATTAAACCTGAAATCAACTAACAAATTATTAAATACAACTACTCTAGGATTAACAAAGGTAATTTAAGGGGTTTAATTATGAATATTTAGTGACTCATCACACCCCCCAACTTACACTTTGCTAGCACTAGAGCAAACAAAAGATAAAAAGAACAAAACAATAAATCCAACTAGCCACTTTCGTAGGTCTCACAATTGCATTTAGCATGTACAACAAGTCTTTAAACTCGTGGGTTACCCCAGTGGAGGAATTATAGTATCCTGAGGGTTTTCAGGGATGACACCCAAAAACATCTATACATCCCCTTAAATATGGCATTAGAAATCAATCACAATATTCATCAACTCTAATGTATGAAATAGAAATAATATCCATAAATAAACCCTTCAATTCATAATCACATAAAAATATAGTAAATTAAAACATGTCACAACATATTTCCAATACTTCAATATATTTAATCATAATTTAAAAAGAACTTTAACACTCATGTGTGTGAATGGGGCTCCACATGCTTCAGAGTATCAATCATATGTAATCACTTCAACTATTCAAGATTACAATCCTATTCAAGCACATATTTTCCACTTATAACATAGTTTATACCAAAAGGAGGAAGAGGGACCTTTGTCAGACTGGGAAGAGGACCGTTTTCTTATGATTGGTTAGACCGGGAAGAGGATCATTTGCTTATGGTTGAAAATAAACTTGAGACTTTACAACGACAATAAGAGACTTTTGAGATGTGGTACTATCGGGATAGATGGGTCATTGAAGGGAATAGAAATTCGATGTCCTTTCATCAATCTGTTGCTAGCCCTCGGAGTGGTACTAAGGTTTCATAAATATGCACAGGGGATGGAACGGTGATTGAAGACCAGGAAGGGATTTCTGCAGTTTTTGTGGCTCATTTTCAGAAACTCTGGGAAGAAATGGATAGAGTACGTCAGCTAAGGTTGCCCCTGCTACCTTCAATTTTTAATGAGGATGGTGCTTTGTTGTTGGAACCAGTTGGGGATGAAGAAACCTTGAAGATGCTTAAGAGAATGGGAAATAGCAAAATGCCGAGACCTGATGGCATCCCAAGTGAGTTTTTTGTGCAGCATTGGGATGTTGTAGGCCCTGATCTTGTGTCACTTGTCAAATCCTTCTTTCTAACTTGTAAGCTACCAAGGAATTGGAATGACACTTTCCTTACATTCATCCCTAAATGCAAGATTTGTAAAAGAATCAAGGACTTCCACCCTATAAGCTTGTGTAACGTAGGTTACAAAGTGATCTCTTCCATCATGGCATATGGGATGAAGCCTTTGTTGGGTGCTCTAGTAAGTCCTATGTAGTCAGCTTTTGTGAGTGAAAGGTTGATTTTGGATAATGTTAATTCTGCGCAGGAATTATTGCATACTCTCCATCATGCTTCAAAGCTGAACCCTTTAATGGCTATCAAGATCAACCTTAGAGCATCTTAGGACTTGGTTCGAATGGAGATTCTTGGAGGAGGTTTTATTAACGATGAATTTTCTCCTCAATAGGTCGAATGGGTTGCAAAGTGTGTTACCACACCTGGTTTCTCTGTTATTATTAATGGAAAACTTAGTGGTTTGTTTCACACTCAACAATGCCTGAGGCAAGGGGATCCCTTTTCTCCTTTCCTCTTTATCCTAATCCAAGAAGTGCTCTCCCGAATACTCTAACAACCTTTGTTACAGCTTGAAGGAGTCAAGTTTAGAGGCAGCCAGGTGAAGTTCGATCACCTTTTCTTTGTGGATGATTGTTTTTTTATAACCGAAGCTTCAAAGGTGGAAGCCAAAAAGCTATGCAATGTTCTTCGTAAGTACAAATTGTTGTCTGGACTGGAAGCAAATCCCAACAAATCATGCATGAAGTTTTCTCCATCCTTATCTGATAGGAAGAAGAGAAAGATTTCAGATTGTTTTGGTTTTGGTGAAAAGAAAGGGCTATAAAGATTTCTTAGAGTGTTGATTAATAGTGTGAGACTGAGACCATGTGTTTTTAATGGTCTAGTAGAGGAAGTTCAGGATAGGCTGGCATCTTGGAGGGTTAGAAAATATTCAGAGGCTGGGAGAGTGGTGCTAGTGCGGTCAGTTTTACAATCCCTTCCTGTTTTTATGATGTCTCCTCCTCAAGTTCCAAAGGGAGTGTTAAACATGATAGCTGTTTTGATTCGGTCTTATCTTTGTAGGGTAAAAGTGGAGGCATGTCGACCATTGCTTGGGATCATGTAACCTTACATAAATGGCATGGGGGACTGAGTATTAGGGACCTGGTCTTGTGGCAAAGGGGTCTTCAGAGGAAAAGGGATGCTGCCCTTTTAGTAAACCCAAGTTCAATTTGGGCAGCTCTTGTGAAGGCTAAGTATAAATTTCAAGGCCCCATTCCTCTTGAAAAACCTCTTTGGCGTCCTTTTGACTTTTGGAGGTCAGTTTGTGCCGCTTCTGCATATCTTAGGTTGGGTCTGAGATGGTTACCTTGTGAGGGAAGTTCTATTCATATTCTTGATAATTGGTGGATGTTACATGGACCTTTGAGAAAGGTTCCATGTCTGGTAGCTGTAATGTAAGGAATTGAGAATTGGTCCTTGAGAGATCTGATGAAGGAGGGTCAATGGAATGAGGTGGACGTACAGGGCATGTTTTGCTTTGGATTTGGCAAAGCAAGTTCTTGATATGGAGATCAGGGCTCGGGATGAGGGGGATAGCTACAAGTGGGTAGGAGTACTTGCTGGGAGGATCACCTCATCTTCGTGCTATAATCTGTTCTATGATCTGAATCATAAAGAAATTGGGGAGGAAGATACTACTTGGTTGATAATCTGTTCTATGGAAATTGATGCACCGGAAGCTCCCTACTTTGGACTATTTATGGGTTCATGACTGATCTGGTGTGTCCTCGCTGTTCAAAAGAAGAAGAATCTATTGAGCATGCAATGTTCCATTGTATGTATGCTAAATAGGTTTGGAGAATGGTCCTCGTTGACTCGGGTATTAATTCTGAGAGCTTGGATTTGCATATGCGCATTGATAGGGAAGTGGAAGAAGACCTTAACAGTTTACAAAAGGCGTCGAAAAGATGCTTCCAAAGCTCAAGCTTTAATTCAGTTTATGGTTGATGATGAGGAACCTATTTGGGAGCTTGCTTAGTTCAAACATAGAATAGTTTGTTATTTACTTCTTATTTTCGGATTGGATTTTAGGTTGATTTTTGGTACTTGTATTTTGAGTCTAATTTGAGTCTAGCTGGGCTAATTTATTATTACTATTGAGTCCTATTTGAGTACTAATAGGAGTCCAAGTCTATTATGAGTCTTCGGCATCACATGCTTATAAATAGGGATGTAATAGCTTTCAATTAGATTTTGATGAATGAATAACTTGAAATTCTAGCAACTATTGCTCAAAGATTGTGTGATGTAACCTCTTCTCCGAGGTGTGATGCCAAGGAACCCGAGGTGTGACGTCTAGGTTTTACTTATCTTTTCTGCACAGCTTTCCCAAAGCTTTTTTTCATCTATTTTTTTCTCTAAAACCAAACCCTAATAGCCTCTTGCCTCAAAATCCTCATAAAGCAAACCCTAAAACCCTTATTGTTCATGGGTACTGTTCATAGCCCTTGAACAACCATCTAAACCCTAAAAGCTCCTCTTTATTGTCATCTTCTTGACGTTAGACTTATTTATACAAGATCTAACCGCTGCAAATCAACCCTCTTGCCCTCTTTCTTTTATAATATTGACATCGAACCGTTGTCCTACATCAATTTGGGATCAGAGCTAGCAAAGAAACATTTCCACGTGTTCGAGAAGAACATATAGAGGAAGATTGACAGACATCAAAAGGGATGAGTTGTTTCTTCAAATTATAGACCTTACGGTTCACGTAGGTAAAGCTAGAGGGTCAGGCTTCTCAATCAACCAATGGAGATGAAAACAATGGAGATAACAATGAAGAAGAAAAGGATGAACAACCACTTCAATCCCCAAAATCTCCTCTGAATGAGAGATTTTGATTCCGCCGCACCAAAACCCTAATTTTGACTAGGCACGAAATCTATTTGAGCAACCAAGGTATGAACCATATGATGCAGCATGAGATATCACGAAAAAGGTGAGGATAGAAGTCCCTGATTTTGAAAGAAACGTAAATCCTATACTCTTTTGTGATTGGCTCTCTTCCATTGAAGAATGCTTTGATTGGTATGATATGGCGGATGATCGAAGGGTCAAATTTGCCAAGATGAAGCTCTTATGCTTGGCAAAAGTATGGTGGACAAGTGTTGAAGGAGATATAAGAAGATTGGGTCAGCCTCTAATAAGCACATGGCAAGAGATGAAAGCAAAACTTAGAGAGAAGTATATGCCCACTAACTATCATTATAAGTTATGTGAGAAGCTAGTTAACTTAAAATAGGGTAGTATGTCAGTGGCAGAGTATATGCAGAAATTTGATGAGCTAAAGACTCAAAGCCAAGTTGTAGAAGACCCATGGCAAACATTAGCTCACTTTAAGACTAGTTTGAGAGTTGATATAATAAGAGAGTTACTCTGGCAACAACTGTTTAGTGTGGAGCATGCGCTCCAAGTAGCATTAGACATTAGGGAGACAGCAAGTAAGAAGTTTAATGATGCAAGTCATACCAACAACAGTGCATCACGACAGTCCTTTAATGAATCAAATGCCTCTTCTTCCAACACCGTTGGTCTTAGGGGAAAGAAAGACAAAGATGTTTGTTTCAAGTGTCGTGATCGGGGACTCATGGCATATCAATGTCCAAAGATGAATAATTTACATATCAGGTTGACGAAGAAGAAGAAGAAAAGCAACAACAAGAGAATGAAGACAATGCTTTTAGCAATGGGGAATATGCAGCCGATGATTGGGATGAAGATGAGGAGGACACTTCCTTTCTATCAGTCGTTAGACGCATTCTATCTACTCCAAAAGTGGAACAAGAAGATTGGCGATGTACTTCTATCTTTTAGATGTTAGTACGATGTGGAAATCAAGGTAAAAAGCTTATTATTAATGGTGGTAGTTGCATGAATGTTGTATCAACATCTACAGTTGAGCACCTTAAGCTTTCTGTTCAACCACATTCTCAAACATACAAAATAGCATGGATAGAAAACACATTGATCCTAGTAACTAAGCAATGTCTTATTTCCTTTTCTTGTGGAACCTATAGTGACTCTATACTTTGTGATGTGATTCCTATGAAAGTTACTCATATCCTTCTTGGTCAACCATGGCTTTATGATCGCAATGTACAACATTGTGGAAGAGAAAACATCTAAACTTTTCAATTGGGGAAGACATATTATCTTGAAGCCTATGTCTAATGTTGAGATAAAGAAATATGAGGAGGCAAAGTCAAAGTTTGCTGAAAGTAAAAAAAAAGAGTTCAAATCCTATCAAAGAAGCAGTTTAAAGCTGAAAGTAAACAACCTAATGTTATGTATACTCTAGTACTCAAAGAAGTTAAAAAGACAGCTGCTATTTTTAAATCTATTGCACCTCTAGAAGTGCAGAAATTATTGTCTGATTTTTTAGATATATCACCAGAAGAGTTGCCTAATGAACTTCCTTCGCTGCGTAGTATCCAGCATACAATAGATCTTGTGTCATGATCTCAATTGCCTAATCTTCTAGCATATCGTATGAATCCAAGTGAGCATGTTGAATTGAAAAGACAAGTGGATGAGGTGCTGTCCAAGGGTTTCATTCGCGATAGTTTGAGCCCATGTGATGTTCCCGCATTGCTTACACCAAAGAAGGATGAGTCATGGTGAATGTGTGTTGATAGTTGCGCTATCAACAAAATAATCATTAAGTATTGATTTCCTATACCATATCTAGATGATATGCTCAACATGATGGCGGGTTTGGGTATCTTTTCTAAGATAGATCTGAAAAGTGGATATCATCATATACGTATAAGGCCTGGAAATGAGTGGAAAACTGCTTTCAAGACAAAAGATGGGCTTTATGAGTGGCTAGTTATGCCTTTTGGTGTTTCTAATGCACCAAGCACATTCATGCGTTTTATGACGCAGATACTACAATCTTTCATAGGTCATTTTCTAGTTGTCTACTTTGACGACATTTTAATTTACAGCAAGAGCAAGAAAGACCATCTCTTTTATGTTTAACAAATTATGAGAGTTCTTCGGCAAGAGAAACTTTACATAAACAAAAAGAAGTGCTCTTTTATGGGCTTTGCTGTAATGTTTTTGGGCTTAATTATTTCTTCTAAAGGTGTAGAAGTCGATCCAAACAAAGTCAAAACTATTCATGAGTGGCCAATTCCCTCTACTTTGCATGAAGTTCGTTGCTTTCATGTACTGGCTACGTTCTATAGATGCTTTATTCGCAATTTTAGCACTATTATGTCACCTATCACTAATTGTATGAAGAAGGGACAACTTATTTGGATCAAGGCAGCAATACATGCATTTGAAGAAATAACGAAACGAATGACCAAGCACTATTATGTCACCTATGACTAATTGTATGAAGAAGGGACAACTTATTTGGATCAAGGAAGCAACATACGCATTTGAAGATGGGCATTTGACCAAGGCTCATGTTTTGCAACTTCCAGACTTCTCCAAAGTTTTTGAAGTGCCTAGCGATGCATCACAAGTTGGCATTGGAGGGGTGCTTAGTCAAGAAGGCCATCCAATTGCTTATTTAAGCGAGAAGTTAAACGGAGCGAAGCAAAAGTATTCTACCTACGACAAGGAGTTCTATGTGGTGGTTCAAGCGCTTCGTTATGGGTGACATTACCTCATTCCCAAGGAGTTTGTGTTGTATTCTGGCCATGAAGCCCTCAAGTACATCAATGCTCAAAAGAAGTTGAATCATCTACATGGCAAGTGGGTTTCTTTCTTGCAAGAACACACTTTTCTTATCAAACACGAGGCTGGTATTGAGAATAGGGCAGCTGATGCATTGAGAACAAGGTGTCAGTTCATGATCCACGAGCCAACCACTCATACCAAAGAGTGATAGTAGGGGCGTCCATATTACCTTTACTATAGAGCTGCGGTCGACCCCCATAGATCGACCACCAGCACCACATAGCAGTGCAGAACCCCGCACTAAGCGGTGGGTGGATATGTGGGTCTGGGCCACTTGAGCACCGTAGGTGGGACGGCCAGGAGCCCATACCCTACCCCATGCCTCCAACCTAGCAACAAGGGCGAATCAAAGGGAGATATTGCCTAGGCTTGCAACCCATCCGGCCAATAGCCTGAGCCTACAGCCCATCCGGCCAACAATCTCCCCCAGCAGCTACCATGGGATTCGAACCTGCAACCTCGCTCTGATACCACGTGCCAGTTCAGGATCAACGAGTTAACCACTCGTACCAAAACTCCGGAGTGATAGTGTGAGGACCTATCCCTCTATCCCCTTGGCTTGTTGTTGACCCCAAGGGCAATTTGGGAAATTGCGTCTTGGCGGTCGTTTCACACTGGGTGTGCACACACAGACCTTGTTTGGTGCTTGTGTTTGTTAGAAAGGTTAGGTGGGACCTAGCTTGGAAGTTCTGGGCTTGGGCCCGTTTTCCAGCCCAGGTTGGCACTTCTGGGTCGGGAGGATCAATCCTACCTGTGCCTGGAAGTCGTTGACGGTGGCATTCGAAGGACGGCCGCGGCGATGGCCGTCGCTTCCCCTGTCAGGGGAGGGGAGACTTTTGCTCCCCTCCTTCGCCTTTTCCCCGGCTTCGCCGACTTTCCCCGGGCCTTACCCCTTCCCCTCCGCCTTCCTTTCTTCCTCTTCTTCCTCCTTCTTTCCCCGGCTCTGCTTCTTCCCCTGTTCCGGCTGAGAGCTTCCGCTCGCCGTTCTTCCTCCTCCGGCCACCTTTCCTGGAGCTTGAAGGCTCGTTGGGTTCGTGGCGAGGCGAGGAAGGTCCTGGGTTCGGCCTTGTGGAACGAAGCTGCGTTGAAGATGTAGGGCTCTCACTCAAAGCTCCGGCTGTTTTGAGGGTTTGAAATTCGGTTTTGTTTTCCGGTGGATCTCCTTGTGGAGTTGGTGTTTTTCGGTTTTGAAGCCTTGAGTAGCTTCGTGATGCTTAGATCTACCAGCCCACCAAGTTTGGTGAGGTTTGGTTGTGTCTTCCGGCGGTTTTTCCGGCCGGAAGTACGCCGGAACCCATCAGGATCGATCCTCCTGGGAGGAAGGATCGGTCCTCTTGTGTTGGCCTTGCTGTGCCCAGCGAATGATCGATCTTCTTATGGGGGAAGATCGATCATGGGGCCTGGGTTAGCTTGGTTACCCTTCAGCCCGAGAAGGATCGATCTTCCTGGGAGGAAGGATCGATCTTCCTTGGTGCGACTGGAAGGGCGCCCTCTGTCACGAAAAAGATCGATCTTCCTGGGAGGAAGGATCGATCTTCTTTGTCTCGACAGTGAGGGAAGCTCACTGTTACTTGAAAGATCGATCTTCCTGGGAGGAAGGATCGATCCTTCAGTAGCAGAGAGGGTTTTTCAAGGGTTATGACGGTTTTGCCCTTGGGGCTTATCGTGTTGTTCTTCATGTTGAATGTTTACTGCTTTATGGTTAACCGAGGTAGTAATGAACCCTCGGGAATGCTTAGTATATCTGGGCCATGTGTTATGCCCTTTTACCGCTTTATGGTGAACCGAAGGAAGTCATGATCCTCGGGAGTGCTTAGAATAAATGGGCCGAAGGTGTGCCCTTGCTGTGTTACTTGTTACCCGCTTTATTTAATATCCTACCCTGTTTCCTGCGCATTAGACATGCTAGGTTAGACTGGGTGGGGTTGACCCGTCGACTCCGGCGATCTAAGGCTAAGCGTGGGATGCCGTTACCCCGGTAAGGGTGTCCTACAGTTATCGTCCGGCCCACCCTGTGTCAAGGATCGTCAGAGGTAGCCTAATCCTCGAACAGTGGTTATCGGAGGGAAGTACGTTGGACAGGAACCCTGGGGGGGAAGACATCGATGGGATCGGTGGACTCTCTGGCTAGGCTTAGTCTTTGGTCGGGGGTTAGGGGTCCTGTTGGCTCTGTAGCTTGGAGTACTGAGAGATGGTAGTCTTAACTTCGGTTGTTCCGTCAAGTGTGGAGGTCCCGCTTGGAGAAGGGTGTCCTACTAGTAGCGTCATTCCCACCCTGTGTCAGGGATTGTCGGAGTTGCCCTCCCCTGAGCAGTGGTTGTCGGAGGGGCGTACTTGGGACAGGAACCCTTCGGGTTATTGACGGGATTTATGGGATCCTTGGCAAGCCTCAGTACTTGGCTTCAGGGTTGGTTCGTTGGGTTTGCCTTCTTAGCGAGAGTGGTAGAGTAGGACCCTGCTGAGCTGTTGCTAATTCCTACCTGGACTGTGTGTTTGCAGGTGCGGGTCCCCGTTCCCCTCCGGTGCTTCCCCGTCGGCAGTCTCGTGGCAGCGTGCCGGCTCCTGACCATGTCTGAGGGTCAGGATGGTTTCGTTTATGCGTTCGTGGAGACCCCGGTGGGTGCTGTAGCTTCTTTTTGGGGACTGTTGATCCCTTGTAACTTGTTGTACTAAACTCTGTTTAACTCTATTATTACCGTTTTGTAATAGATGTTAATAGATGTTGTAGTAGTTTGCTTCCGCCTTGTGCTTGTTGGCAGCTGTTTCCGCCAGCTGTCCTTTAGTCTCAACTGTTTCCGCCAGTTGAGGCTAGTAGATGTAGGTTTTTCCCCCCTCGTGTCCCGGCCCGGTCTGGGCCCTGCGAGTCGGGGCGCGACAGATAGTAGGGGCGCTCATATTACCTTTACTATAGAGTCACGATTGACCTCCATAGATCGACTGCCAGCAACACATAATAGTGCAGAACCCCACACTAAGTGGCGGGTGGACATGAAGGTCTGCGCCACTTGGGCGCTGCAGGTGAGGCGGGCGCTGTAGGTGAGGCGGCTAGGAGCCCACACCTTGCCCTGGGCCTCCAACCTAGCAACATGGGCGAATTAAAGGGAGATGTTGCATGGGCTTGCAACCCATCCGGCAAACATAAGGTAGCTGATGTATTGAGTCGGGTGGTACTTACACTTTCCTCATTGACTAATTAAGTAGTGGGTTTTGATCTACTCAAGAGAGACTATCCATCTTGCAAGGATTTTGGCTCTATATATGCTTATTTAATGGTTGGACAACATACTGCATATTATGATTTCTCTCTACATGATGGCTATTTGTTCAAAGGAACATGCCTTTGCTTGCCTAACACATCTGTACGTGAGCATCTAGCTTGGGAATTACATTCCAGGAGGATAGCATGTCATTTTGGGAGAGATAAGATTATTAGAATGGTCGAGGATCCCTATGTTTGGCCAAGCTTAAAGCAAGACGTAGCACGAATAGTCTCACGATGTCGTACTTGTCAAATATTAAAGGGAAGAAAGAATAATATAGGTTTATATATGCCATGTCACACTCTGACCCAAAAAATCCATCCGGACCGGGGCATGAGCCAACCTAACTGCACAATCCAACTTGTGGTTCACGATTATATACATATCCAAGGTCCGCGATAAATTTAAACAATTTAAAAATAACAAGATAAATAGATCATCTAGCTATTACAACCTTTAATTACATGAATTTAGAGAAAAGCATCATTTATCATTAATCACCAAATAAAAGTTATACAATAGAATCCTTGAAATGTCAGATAAGTTCTCAAATCATAAAACTATAAATAAAGAAAGTAAAGCAGAGTAGATGTCGACTTCTCGACGTCACACACCACTGGACGAGGGAACTCTACCGAAGCCGCGACCACCAGAAGAAGAGGAAGGGTTTGCGTCTGTATCTGCAAACACAACCCAGGTAGGGTGAGCAACAAAGCTCAGTAGGAATCTACTTTACGTCACTCACAAGGGAAGGAAACAACAAAGGTATCAGGGGCCAGTCACGATCCTAGGGTGTCTCTCTCTAAGCTCACCGCCTACACCAAACACGGACCCAGGGGCTGGTATCTCACTCATACCACCCGTCGTGCCTCCTCCCTATGGCGACAACCCTAGCAGTGAAACAATGTGGCGAACCTGATGAGCACGGACCCAGTGTGAGTACATCACCGATGCACCGCCGCCGGCTTCATCCTCAAACCACAATGTACGGGGCAACATAGAGAAAGAGTAGGACCCGGGGTGCAGCGTAACTCCCATACCACAGGCGCCGAGCCCGGGACACCCACGGCACGTCCTCTACACCTCTATATCAAATAATATTCATGGCCAACTACTTAAAAAGTCATCGAAGCAATAAGATTGATTAAATACAACAATCACGTCCTAATCCATATTCTACCCAAGCCCGCCCCTAGGGCTAGATCCAGTGTACCCGAGTCGCACAGATCCGTGAAGTACCCATTCACCCACAAACTAGTCCTAATGCTTCCAATGCAAACATATGCATGAATGATCAGGCGCACAAAGCAGAGTTATAAGCATGCAATGAATGTCAAACAATGTACATGGTTAAGCCTAGCTCAATGCTAGCACATCGGACATAGCATGATATAATAGTAGTCTAAACAAAGCAAAGAGGCATGAACATGATGTGAACTACCGAAGGCACAAGGGCCACACACATGCCTCCACGAGGCAAACCAATTAACCAAGCATTTAAATAGCATTCATGAACGACACACAATTGGTCACAAGCTAAACAATCATTCAATACAAACAAAGAGGCACACCTTCGGCCCATTTACACTAAACATTCCCGGAGGGCATGACTCCCCCGGTTCATTCACACGCCTACGTAAGCCTCGACCAATAGGGCCTATAGATATAATATATACATATATAGACATCATGCATCATGTCGCGCCCCGACCCGCGTCGGCCCAACCGGGCCGGGCGACGCGAAGCGGAACCTAACCTACTGCGGAAATTTTGGCGAGGTTTCCCTCTAATCGTAATGGTTACCCTAACATTCACAATCATCCTGCATTATACAAACATTCAGAACTCCAAAGACTGAACTGGCATATATTACAAAACCTCAAAATAGGGAAATTACACATTTATCACTCCCGTAGGGGACTATCTATAACAAAAGGGGTAAAACTGGAAGATCGCCACCTCTCAAGCACCGCCAGACGCCGCCACGTCACCAAACACCGGCCCGGTAGGGGCGACCGAAGAAGAGCTAGCACCAGCAACTGCAAAACGCAGCCCGGGTAGGAGTGAGCACTATGCTCAGCAGGGACACTACACTACGACACTCACAAGGGAGGGAACAAAACAGTGTCGCCCTCAAACAAGACTTGGGTGTGCAGCAAGGGTCCCATAACCCTTCGCCGGTGTCCCTGAAGGGAGGCCTCAGTCATGTTCCCTAGCCGAACTGGTCACATACTGGGTTGCCCTCAGCGAGGCAGGAAACCACACTGCCGTCTCACTAGCAGGCACCCGACTCTGCTAGGCGGGCAACCACACCGCTGAGTAGGCACCTCTTCCACCCAAGAGACAATGAACCGGACACCGGTTGCACCCACAACATCTGGCTCGAGGCCGACACGACCTCTATAATCATCAAGCAACATGTATTCAGGTCAAATTAACCCTATCATCGAAAACGACTAAATACTACAAATCGAGTCCTGGACCAAGCTACCGGCAACGGTCCTAGAGCTAGATCCGGGCTACCCGGAAGCCCCGGATCGGCAACGCCCTACACAGATGCAACTAATGCGCAACACAATGCATGTTATGGACATGCGCAGGATAATACAGATAAATATGCAACAATATGTGATGATATAAACAACAATGTCTGGGCACGGCACCCTGCCGGCCGGGGCTGGTGAACATGAAAAAATAAGGTCTAGGGACTGCTACAGTGGTACCCCACCAACTGTCAGCAGTCCACCACAACACCTGCACCGGGAAGCAGCCCCGCAAACAACAGCTCACAGATAACACAGATAAAGCCCTCGGCGCACGCCGGCATGCAAGGCTAGGGAAAGCTATAGGGCTACTCGCCCGTTTATTCTAAACATCCCGGGAGTCATCACTCCCCCGGTTCACCACTGCCCTATTATAGGGCTAACATGCTATATACCATGTATTAAGACAGTAAAGAAAACCATACATGCAAAGCCCCGCGAGCAAAACAGGATAAATTTCCTCTCCCTGCCATAGTCGGATTGATCCCTCAAGGAAGGATCGATCACTCTAATGACAGGGAGCGAACTCTCCACACCGCGCCGAGTCGGATCGATCCGTCCTCCCTGGACGATCGATCCGACTCGGGAACGGATTGATCCAACTCGCGACGAGAGGATCCCATGCTAACCAAGGCACCGGGATCGATCGCCCACACTTGGGGCCGATCGATCCTGTTCGGCTTCAGCATGCCCAACAAGGATGGATCGATCGGTTGGGTTCTCCGGTAAGCCGACGGCGAGAAATACCGTCGAAAAACTCCACCAAATCCCACCAAAACCTGGGATCTAGTAGTACGAAAGATCACGAATCCAAAACCGGTGGAAAAACTACGACCTAATAAGTATACAACAAGATCTAAACATAAGAACATCGACAGCCAGAAAAACTTTCAAAAACCCGAAGAATGTAGGTAGGAATCCCTACCTAAGCAATAGCAGCTTCAATCCCAGCTGCTAGGCCTTGGATCGTCCACGAACTCTTTGAAATCCAGGAATTCTCATCCCAAGAATTCGGTTTTCCAAACATATTCAAGGAGGAAGGTTGCGTTTGTTTTATAGGCAAACGAACCTACTTAGCAGGATCGATCCGTCCAAGGAGACCGATCGATCCAGCCAAGAGAGCGATCGATCCAGCCAAGAGACCGATCGATCCAGCCAAGAGAACGATCGATCCAGCCAAAAGACCGATCGATCCAGCCCAAGAGACCGATCGATCCTTCGCAACGATCCATATTCCTGTCAAAGACCGATCGATCCTTCTAGCAAGGAAGGACCGATCTGTCTTTCGCAGAAAGCTGGACTTGGGTTAAAACTTAAACCCAAGCCCGGATCTTTCAATCTCGGGTCCCACTAACCATTCTAGCCAAACATCACCACAAATATAGTCAGTGTGTGTACACGCGGGTGTGAAACAGGCCGACAAGGCGCAATTTACCAAATTGCCCTTGCAGTCCACGACGAGCCACAGGAGTAGAGGGACGGATCTTCACACATCAAGTAGATATGAAGCCCCAACTCGAATAAAGCTTAGCAATAGGAAATCTCGCCATAAATCCCAACTAAACCGTCGAAAACCCCCTATAACTAAGTATGCATGCATTTATCTAGATTATGAAACATATGACATACATTTGGATCAAAAGGAACCAAGAAAACATCGAAATTGACAAGAAGTTGAACCACTTTGCCAGGTATCGATCGATCGCACCAAGTAGCGATCGATCGCTCTTGGCAGTTTCAGAAACCGGATGAAAATCCATCACGATGAAACTTTAGACATAGGAGGAAGAAGCATAGGGGAACATACTGAAGCAATCAAAACCAAAAACCAACGATTAGATCTCCTAATAAGCTCTAAACAAGGGTTTATGGCTAGATTTCCTACCTTAGGTTAGCTAATACTCTTTCTATCCAAGCTAATCCAATCTCGGGTGGCCTAGATTGGTCTTCCTCCAACTTTAAAAGCCTCCAAGCTGTAGCCTCCTCCTCTCCCACGAGCTCTCTCTCTCCCTCGTCTCTCTCTCTAAATCCTAAGAATGGGATGAGAAAAGAAGAGATCTCAGCTGTCTCTATCTAAACCTCTCAGCTCGTGTCTGATCGATCGCTTGGGATGCCAGGTGGGCATCTACTTGCCACGCTGGTGGAGCGACCTGGCATCTACTTGCCACGCTGGTGGAGCGATCGCCCGTGGCCAGAAGTTTGCCCTAACGACAAACTTCCGCGCTCGAACTCGAATCTTTTAATTCCAAGTTCGCTTAGGGTTCCAATAAGCATATTCATCACTCATGAGGCCGTGTGCACACTACCGCGTGTGAAACCAAACTCTACAAGGGAAAATTACCAAAATGCCTCTAGAGTTGCAACAATTGACGTGATCATTCAACAAGGCCAACCGAGCCAAACCAACCAAATCATACCCTCGACCTAACGAGGTCGGACCAGATTAGAGGTATGGGTGCTCACATGTCGTTACCAATTCCTCATGCACCATGGCAAGATCTAAGTATGGACTTCGTCCTAGGATTGCCTAAAACTCTTCGACGACATGATTCTATATTCGTGGTTGTGGATCGATACTCGAAAATTGCACACTTTATTCCATGTTCCAAGACATCATATTGCTAAACTTTTTCTTTAAAGAAGTTGTTCGACTAGATGGACTTCCTAACACCATTGATTGTCTCTAACCATGAAGTGGAGTTTATGAGTTATTTTGGACTTTATGGAAAATGTTGAACACAAAGCTGAAATTTTCTTCATCTTTTCATCCACAAACTGATGGCCAAACATACAGTCTGAATCACACCTTAGGGGACCTTTTTCGATGTCTTGTTAGAGACCATGTTGCTAGTTGGGATCAAATACTTCATACGGCTGAATTTGCATATAATAGCTTTGCTAACTGATCTACAAGGCACAACCCCATTGATTTGGTTCCTTTGCATGTTCAATCCCATCCAAGTGTTAAAACTGAAGCTTTTGCTTGACATATGCATGAGCTACATGAGGAAGTGCGGCGAAAAATTGCTATAAGCAATGAGGGCTACAAAGCACACATTGATTTTCACATAAAATCAATTGATTTATGTGAAGGAGACATGGTGATGGTTCGAATCAGACCTGAAAGATATCTGAATGGTGTGTTCAAGAAACTTCATTTAAAAAGGGAAGGTCCTTACATAATTGTGAAGAAAATTAGCTCTAACGCCTATGTTCGTGAATTGTCGGATGATATGGGCATAAGTAATGTTTTCAATGCTGAAGACCTGACTTTATATGATGGGCATGATGAAGATAAACCTAATGATACTATAGTTACCAAGCTCCCACCAGCCCCTCGTTTATATGATGAGATTGAAGATGTTATTGATTATGAACTTGTATCTATAAACGGAAGCGGCCATCAAAGTATCTTATAAAATGGAAGTGACATCCACTTTCTGACTGCACTTGGATTACAGATGATGACTTTCAACACCTCAGCCCTTATTTCTATGACTAATTCCATGCATTTAACTCGTCGGGGTCGAGTTCTTTCAAGCTTGGGAGAGATGCTGGGGGAAGGTGGCATAATACCTTAAAAGTTTACAAAAGGCATCGAAAAGATGCTTCCAAAGCTCAATCTTTGATTTGGTTTATGGTCGATGATGAGGAACCTATTTGGGAGTTTCCTTAGTTCATCTTTCATCAATTCTTTCTCTAAAACCAAACCCTAATATCCTCTTGCCTCAAAATCCCCACAAAGCAAACCCCAAAACACTAATTACTATTCACGGGCACTATTCACAGTTTTGAACATCCATTAAAACCCTAATTACTGTTCACAACCCTTAAACAACCACCTAAACCCTAAAAGCTCATGTTTGTTGTCATCTTCTTGACGTTAGACTTGTTTTTACAAGATCCAACCACTGCAAATCAACCCTCTTACCCTCTTTCTTCTATAATTTCGACATCGAGCCGTTGTCCTACATCAAGCATGGATATTTTTAGTTTGGCATCCACATCTGATTTTAATTTTGTGTTGAAATCCTTTGTACCTTATACAGTTTTGAACATCTGGAAGACTAGATGTTCGATTTATCTAGGAGGCGATCAATGGGATCTTCAGAATTTGGTGCATGCTATTAATTACTGGCAAACTAGAGAGTACGGTATTTTCAATAAAAAGAAGTTGTCCAAGGGCAGATAGCCATGGGAGGGGTGTCTTGTACAGGCTGATGCCTCAATTGCTCTTCCTGCGATACAAGTGAGAATTGGTATAGTGTGTATCGGTGATGATGGGAAGGGGTTGTGGTGTGAGAACCCATAGCTCTATACCTGGTTCGACCGCCTGGGTCAGACCCATGGGTTTGGTTGGTTTTATTCCGTGTTGGGGTGTGATCGTTGATCGCATTGTTGTTTTTAGACCCCAATGACAATATGGTAAAATTGGGCCTTATCGATCGGTTTCACATCCGCGTAGTATACACATGGCCTTGGATTGATATATGTGATTGATTAGATCCTTAGGGGTGCTCTCAATCAGAAAATCGAAGCTCGATCGGGAAAAATCGAAACGGTCAGCCGAGATTAAATCTCAGCTTTACTATAAAACCCCCCTTCTTTCCCCTCTTTCCTTCTCTCCTTTCTTTCTTTCTTTCTCTTTCTCTTCTCTTCCTCTCCCGATGAGAGAACCTCGGACAACAGAGAGAGGAGCTCTGGCGGTTCTCCGGAGACTGGGAGGCGGTGACAACGAGGGAGGAGGCCATCTGACATCAGATTAAGGGAGATTAAGGGAGGATTAGCTAGTTTGAGGTAGGTTTCTATACCTAAACTGAAGTTTATGGTTTATTAAGGTTTTGATTTGTTGTTTTGTTGATTTCTCTTTGCTAGATTGTCCCTCTACGATTTTGTAATAATTGATTGAAGTTCCATGGGATTTAATTGTGATTTAATCCTATTTTTATGCAGCTTTTCCTCAGATTTTTCTAAATTTCTATTTTTACTGAAACTGGTCAGTTCAAGCTTCAATTCAGACTTGTGCGTGCATAATCTTAGTTGATCTTCATCATGAAAGTTGTAGATCTCTGAGTCTACTTTCAGATATCACTTATTTTATATTTTTCTAATTTTTATGCGAATTATGGTGATTTATCTCGTGACTTGTGACGAGACTGGTCTAAGGCTACCTGACAAGTTGGGATCGATCCCAACCCTATTGTTAGGGGAGTTCTTTATGCCTGACCAGTTGGGATGGATCCCAACTTAGGTTGGATCGATCCCGATTGATCCCAACTTGGGTTGGATCGATCCCGATTGATCCCAACTTGGGTTGGATTGATCCCAACCTGGTGTTTATGCCTATCCCAACTTGGGTTGGATCGATCCCAGCTTGGGTTGGATAGATTCCAAGCTGTAGATGGGGTATTTTTAGCCGTTTTTTGGTGGTTTTTGAAGCTTCTTTTGATCCGATTTTTGGAGAATATCTTTGTATCGATGAATTGTGTTTACATGCTAGTTTTTCATGAATTTGAAATATTTATGCAAGTTTTATAGAATGTTTAACTAATTGCTAAGTTTCTTGCAAGTTATGAATTATGTCATAGTGATAGCATGCTATGTATATACATACCTATATATATTAGACCCATATGTTGGGTCAAACCCAATGTGAGACTCGTGGTTGAACCAAGAGAGTCATGCCCCTTGGGAGTGTTTAGGATAAATGGGCCGAAGGTGCACCCTAATTTTATGTAAACTGTAATTGCTTCCTGTTGATTGGCCGAGGGTGTACCCCATTGTTTGGATTGTTGGTTAACGGCCAGGGTGTGTCATTGTAATGCCAGAATTTGCTATGGTTGTTTGTTTGGTTGCCGGAGTTGCGCTAAGAGTAGTATAATCTAGATATACTCCATGTTGGACTATTAATTATTGATGTGACATATAGTGACACCTAGGCTAGATGCTTGTATGCATTAGAGGCATTCAAGGTTAGGTGTGGGTGATGGGTCAATCGCCGATCTGAGGGCTCGGGCAACTCGGATCTAGCTCTAGGACTGAGACTCGGTAGCAAGGTATAGGGTGTGATTGTATTATTGGAATCCTTGTACTCTCGAGGTAAAAGTCTAGTTGGCTACAATTATATTGTTATTGAGGTCTAGAGGTCGTGTCGATTCTCCAAGACTAAGTGTTAAGGATGGTTGTCGATAGGTTCCCGAAATAATCCCCATGCATGGGAATCCTACATGGGTAAGGGTTGTTAGTCCTAATGGTGTTTTGATGATGTTTTGATGATGCCAATATGTTCTTAAATGATAAAATATATATGTGATAGAATATATGTTGAAAACATGCTTTAACTTTCATGTTTAAGAAATGTTAGTGTTCATGGACGATGTGGCGGTCGACCGTTGGTATCAGAGCCTCGTCTCTAAATTCAAGGTTTGACGACCCTAGAGGATCCTAGGCATAGATAGAAAACCAATAAGAACAATCTACAAATAGGCCTCCCTACTTTGATGGAGAAAGTTACAATTATTGGAAGACTAGGATGAAAATTTTTATCCAATCCTTAGACTATGAAGCTTGGCTTACCATTGAGGATGTATCATTTATTCCTATTAAAAAGCATGAAGGAAAGGATGTACCCAAGCTTAAGAGTGAGTATACTCCATCTGACATAAAGAAATTGGAAACCAATGCTAAAGCAATATGCTTTCTTATTTATGCATTGAGCCCCAAAGAATTTAGTAGAATTTCAAGTTGCAAATCGGCCAAGGAAATATGGAAGAAGCTTGAAATTACTTATGAGGGAACCAACCGAATTAAGGAGACTAGGATAAGTATGCTTGTTCATGATTATGAATTGTTTACAATGAAGGATAATGAGTCTATTAGTGAAATGTTTACAAACTTCAATAATATTTTAAATATGCTTCAATCTCTTGACAAATCTTATGCTAATGATGAAATTGTAAGAAAGATATTTAGGTGTCTACCTAAAGCATGGGATCCCAATGTAACGACGATTGAAGAAGCCAAAGACCTTTCTAAGTTATCACTTGATGAGCTCATGGGTTCACTCATGACCTATGAGTTGAGCTTGAAGAATAGCAACAATAAAGGAGAGAAGAAAGAAAAATCGGTTGCATTCAAGTCATCATACCAAGATTCATCAAGCTTAAGTGATTAATAATCGGATTCGAGTGATGAGGAATTGGCATCAATTACAAGAAAAATCAAAAGGATGCTCAATCGCCGAGGAGGAAAGAAGACTGTCAAGAAGAAAACCTCCGAAGGTGAAAAACCAAACTCTACCTCATCTAATTCAAATGACATTATATGTTATGAGTGTAGAAAGCCCGGACACTACAAGCTCCATTGCCCTCAACTCAAGAAGCCAACAAAGAAGAATTTCAAGAAAAAGAAAGGCATGGTGGCAACTTGGAGTGAAAGCGATAAGGATTCCTCCTCCGATGAAAAAGAGTAAGAAAAGGCAAATATTTTTCTAATGGCCATCGGGGATGAGGAAGAAGATCATGAGGTAAATGATGAGCTAGCATTTGATGAACTTTTTGAAGCTTATCATTCCTTAGCTAAAGATTTCAAGTTCCTTAAAAAGAAATATTATGCTTCATGTAAGGACTTGAAGAAGCTAGAACAAGGAAAACTAGATGTCATGTATAGGTTTGACTTATTAGAAAATGAGAACAAATGCATGATGAGTAAGACATCTAGGAATGATGATGCTTCACTTAGAAAAGAACTTGAGAATTGTAAATGTGAGCATGACATTTTACAAAATAACTCAAATAACTTACAAAAGGAAATCATCATTTTGAGAGAATAAAAAAGGGGTCTCACCCTTGAAAATAATGATTTGAAAATTACTCTTTCTAAGTTTATGAAGAGTGAGATCATATTTAATGAGATCCTTGATAGCCAATGTAGCTCATTGAACAAAAATGGAATTGACTATAATCCTAGGAAGGTGAATAATCTCAAAAGGACAAGCTTTGTTAAAGCATCATCTCATCCTCCTATATTTACAAAAATACCTACTTGTCACTATTGTTGTAAAATAGGACATACTGCTCCTAATTGCAATTTAATGAAGAATGCAAGTGTTAACACCATTTGGATTCCAGAGCATAGATCTTATATGTACTGATGAGTGCATGAAAGTGCACTCTGAACATGACTAAGAGCAGCTTATTTGCTTACTTTTCATGATTAATATAGAAGATTTCATCCGTATATGTTGTTTCACAAAGCTATTTGTATTATGCAGGAAATTGAAGCAAAGATGGGTCTTTAACGCCAAAACTGTACCTTCTCGGAATGAACCAGAAGAAGGGTCATATATGGTTGGAAAGCTCTTGAAGTCTAGTTTCTGGAGAATTTTACGGTTCGTGATTCCGAGTTTTCTAGAGAAAGTTATGGCAATATTAGTACCGATGGCGCAGTCTGGATGGCAGAACAGTAACTACACAGGAAGGACGGATCGATCCTGTTCCCTAGAAGGATCGATCCTTTTATGCAGACAGACCTGACAGAACACACACTTTTCGGATGATCACAGAAGGATCGATCCTCCTTTCACTCGAGAATATTAAGGAGAAGGATCGATCCTCCTTCTATGGAAGGAGTATCCTACTGAGACGGATCCATCCTACTATTCATCATACTGAGAAGGATCGATCCTACCATCCATCCTATTGAGACGGATCCATCCTACTATCCATCCTACTGAGAAGGATCGATCCTACACCTAAGAAAGGATCGATCTTCCTCGGGCGCAGCCAGAAATTGAAGATGTTGATTTCAAAGGATCGATCCTACACTTAAGGAAGGATCGATCTTATTCGGATGGATCTGAATACGAGCCATCAGATTTAATCCAAAGGCTGAAATAAAAGCTAAGGTTTCATGTCCTTATATAAGGGGAGTTCTTGGACGTTTTTGTGAGCTCTTTTCTGGACGTTTTCTAAAGGAAGAAGATGAAGACATCTCCATCCATGACCGAGTAATCCGCGGGCGTGGCGGACAGATGATCTAGCGAGGACTAGGGCTTCTTCTCCAACAATGGTTCATAGTTTTAATCTTTATTGTTAAACTCTTTTCTATGTATTAGATCTTCAAAGATTATTTTCAAATTATAGATTTCTATGTGGATAATTAATATTATGAATCCAGTCATGCTTCTTTCATGATATTATAATCCCATAGTTTTATCTATTGTTTACCCACTTTATCTCGTGAAATCTTTGCTATGCATTGTCGATTGTGAGAGTTGGTATTCTGTATTCTTAGAGATCCGGTTAGATAGAGTTAGGGCTTTGTCCCGATGAACTTTTGTTGCGCGTTGCCTGTAGTGACAGCCGGTATCGTGTATTCTTAGGTTCGGGTTGGATGAAGTTAGAACTATAATAAGGAAGAATCAATCGTAGGAAGAGAAATTTATATATTTTGTTAGGTTTATAGTTTCATATCTTCCGGTTAAGGTGATTGGGATGTGAATCCCTTGACTGAGTATTGAATAAACCGTTGGTAGAAGAAGAACCTAAGTCCGAGTGAAGTGATTCCCGATGCCTAGCCTTAACCAAATCCTGATTTTCTTTGTTACCTTAATTTTACCGTTACATCTTCGATCTATTTTCTTAACTTTTACTCTCTTGATTGTTTTCGATACATTGTTATTTTTGTTTCTAGATTTTTCCTTCTTGTCTCTATGTGGGTTCGACCTCTCTATGCTGTACTGCACCGCGATCGCTGTGTGTGAGACATTTGAGCGACATCATGTACATGTCAAGAACTAACGATAATGGACCCAAAAAGATTTGGGTACCAAAAATCAAGACATGATTTGTGTTATGGATGCTTGAGATCCAATTGTCAAGACAAATTCAAAAGAAAACGGTGATATCTTGATGGTGGATAATCAAGGGATAAAGTGGGAACAAGAAAATATTTCCAAAGAAATGAGGTATGCTAAATAGTCATCAAATGATAAATGATCCCTCAAATGGTATGAAATCTTGTTCCTCCATCTTCAGTTGGTATCTCAAATAGTTATAGTGAATTTTATCCTATGATTTGCTTTTTAGAAGTTTAAAATTTCCTAATCATTATGAAGTCTTTCTTCTTGATTTAAAATGAATCCTTGAAAAGAATTCATCTTGGTCAAAATCTTGCATCTTGATTGAATTTAAAAGAGATCATATAGTCATATTTTGCATTATAATGCTTACTGTTGTGAAATAATTTTTAATCATCTTTTATGACGAATTGTGACTTGTATGCACCATTTGCTTCAATTCTTCAATTGGTTTCATGCAATAGAAAAGTGGTATGTGAGTTCTTATATACTCATCTTCACACACATACACTCATGTGCCATATCTTTGATTAAATGCATGAATTCCATGTTTAATGACTTGGTTTAGCTCAAAATATTCAATTATTTGTGTATGCAAAATTTCATTAGATTTGGATTTAAAAATCATTTTTAATTAAATTTTAAAATTCATTTTCTGGAAGTGACGGTCGACAGTGAGTTCACTTGGATCGACCGTGACTACACAATTGCTCAAATCGTGCATGACGGTTGACCGTGAACCTTTTGAAGGTTGACCGCCACTGGTTGTGTCATATTTTTTTAAAAAAGATTTCATCGCATCTCACTTTAAAAATAATTTTTGTTTAAAGATTTGTCTTGGGGGGAGTTAAAGAAACTTATGTTTGGGGATTACTTTAATTGAATGGGTTTTAAAAAAAAATTCTCTAAATGTATCCCCTACTTCATTTGGTATCATGAATATTATAATCGATTTGATATCAAGCCTCCTTTAGTGATCAAATTTTTTTCTCTTGCCCCAATCCCTACTTTTTGATGATGCCATAGGGGGAGAAAAGGTTGTGATGTGATCTATTACTACTAATCATGATATTAGCAATCATACTAAAAGATAAATAATCTTGTCATAATATCATGGATAGAACTTTCAATATCATAAGACTAATGTGCATCCTTAATATTCATCTTAGAACACCTTTTATCAAAGAAATGGATGCATAGATTTAGGGGGAGCAATAGATATTTTATCATCACATATAAATAGATTGTTATCATAAAAAAGGGGGAGATTGTTAGTCCTAATGGTGTTTTGATGATGCCAATATGTTCTTAAAAGATAAAATATATATGTGACAGAATATATGTTGGAAACATGCTTTAACTTCCATGTTTAAGAAATGTTAGTGTTCACGGACTGTGAGGACCCGTACCTCCAACCTGGTCCGACCACGTCGGTCGAGGGTCTGGTTCGGTTGGTTTGGCTCAGTTGGCCTTGTTTCGCAATTCCCTTTGATCGTTGCGGCTCCGGCGGAGTGGGTTTCACACACGCGTAACGCACACACGGCTTTGTAATGATGTATGTGTTTGATTAGACCCTTAGGAGTACTCTAAATCAATGGATCTGAGTTTGATCGTGAGGATCGAGATATGAGCAGATAGGATCAGATCTGGCTAATCGGACGGTCATGATCTAATTTTAAGCTGATCATATAAAAGCCAACCCTTTCTCTCGTTAGGGCTGAGATCGTGATCTTTGAGAGAGAGAGAGAGAGCGGGTCGTGAGAAGACCCCGTGCGACGGCGGCGGAGTTCCTCTCGTCGGAGGCGAGGGTGCGGCCGGAGAGGAGCTTGGCGATGGTGGCTGGGCCTTCTCCTTCAACGACGATGAGCCTAGTGACTGGGCGAAGCAGCGATGAGCGGAGATCATGGCTACGGCAATCACGACCGGAGGCGAGAGACGCGGCTGCGGGGCTCTTCTCTCCGACGGCGGGGAGCTTGGGTACGTTGACGGCGACGACGGAGACGTTGGCAGCGACGACGGAAACCTTGGTGGCGACGACTGCCGAGGCCGGAGAGGAAGGGGAAGGAGGCGAATCGACGCTAGAGGTAGGGTTTGATCTAATCTCTTAATTAGGCTCTAGTAGACTAGAATAGAGCTGGCTTGATGCTTTGTTCTTGGATTTTCCTGGTTTCCCTCTTGCTGTTCTGTGGATTTGATGCATGCTGTTTGGGTTCCTGAATTTGAGTTGAAGTCTTTTTCCTCCCTCTGCTGTTTTCCGTCGAGGTGCATGGTACCATATTTTTCCCATGTTTCTCTGAGGTTTTTCATGGCTTCCGATGACATGCTTGTCTGGTTTGTTGATGCAAGCTTTGCTTTTCTCTCCCCTGCTGCCATGCTCTGTTCTCACTTGGTGTTATGCGACACAATGCCTAGTTCCTTCTTACTGGATGGGTCGTATCGATGTTAAGCTATTGGGTTGCCGGGTTCGGTTGCTCTGTTTTCCCTCTGGCTGCCATGGATTGATCGAGGTGTTGGGTTTCCCTGCTTTCTTCTTCCCCTGTTTTCATGCTCACGTTTCCTGCTGCCATGCTCTATCCTTGTGGCTGGTGTTCTCCTTCCTCTTTTCCCCTGCCTCGGTGTATCAAGGCTAGCTGCTGGTTCTTGCCAAATGAGGCATGCCTTGATCAGTGTAGTGAAGACCCTTTAACTGTTACCTGTCCAGTAGGAATTTTGATTAGCTCCAGTATTTAGAAGCCGGAGTGAGTAGCCTTTGAATACCTATGTTTTGATAACAATTAGTTTTCATTAGACATATGAACTGCTTGGGGAACGGATAGCGCTGGTTAGGAGAATGTATCCTATTGTAACATCTTAAGCTACCTGACTCTAAGTGTGATTACTGGTTAGTCAATACTTTAAGAGCACATGAAGTGTCTCGCTGGAAATTCTAATCTTTCACTCATTGCGTTTATGCTATTTTGATCCAAGTCTGTTGTGACTTATCTAGTAGACTGAGTCTGCTTAGACTTTATGACAAAGGTACTTAGCAATAGTTAGTGGGTTTAGGCATGAGCTAAATCTAACTTCGTATAGTTCTCTGTGGATTGGAATTGGTTTTTAAACCTTCTTTCCTGTGGCCTGGTTTATTGGGAATTAATGAGGTTTCCATTTCACCCCTCTTTGGTTTATCTTAGTGTGATCTGCCATATGTCTCATGTTGTGCAATTAGACAACATCAAGTTACTCATTAGTTCTGCTGACCTCTCTAATGGTTTAATATCTCATAATTCTCCCTCATCACTGCTTTTAGAAAGACACTTTATGCTCCTTATCAATCAGTTTAGATTAATCAGTCAATTACTATTATTGGTTATGGTATTCTTTATCTTCTAGGGTTTTGGGGATCCAAGAGGAAAATGTGACGATTTCTTGTTGGTTGTTGGTTTCTTCTTCTTGCAACCATAAACTGGGGGGGGGGGGGGGAATGATTCACCTCTACTGTGAATACTCTTGATTGATTATGAATGTATAGTCCTAGGTTTTATTTATGCCAAGTTATATTTTCTAGCAAAGCATGTTTTACTGATATATAGATGTAATATATGAATGTAGCGAAGTTCATTAAAATTGAGTTGGAGGTTCTAGCTTAGATCTTAGGTTTCCGCCAAATTACTTCCCTCCTTTGAAGTTGATGTTGGATTAGTGTCTTCGACTATGCCAATCATGTACTCTTATATCTTGTATCATGCTTATGCCTAGGGCCGAAGGTGTGCCCTAGTTGATGTATATTATAATTGTGGTTGATTGTTGTAATTGTGTGGCTGGGGGTTGCCCCTTTGTAGAACGTTCAGTAGACGGCTGTATATGTCGTTGTAATGCCGAATTTTTGATTGAATTGCGTGTTTGCTTGTTTACGGTCTGTGTTGCCGTATTTGTAATAGATAGATCTTTAATTGCTAGTTAGACCTTTATTTGATGTAGACCCATGCTATGCTTACCCTCCGGCAAGCTTGACGCTTCTCCTAGCCCGTGTATGTTGTTTTGGCATATTGTTGCATGCTTCTATTTCTGTATTCCTGTGCCTGAGCATTGCATGCATTTGATTGCATTAGAGGCATTCAGGCTAGGTGGTAGGCGATGGATTCGATCGCCGATCCGGGGTTCTCAGGTAGTCCGGATCTAGCCCTATGACCGAGGCTTGGGTAGTTGAGGATTAGGACGTGATTGTCATCGAATGATCATAATTGCTAACATTTGAGGTTATTGTTATAGTCGGCTATGCAATATTCTTGTATTTGAGGTGTAGAGGTCGTGTCGGGTCTCCAAGACCAAGTGCTAAGGATGGTTTTTGATGTCCCTGACATGTGTGTCCCCGTGAGAGATGGTATGACTGGGCAGGGTGGTAACTGGACAGGAGCCCGCAGTCTTTATTTCCTCTCGTCTGTTCTTGGGTGAGGGAGGGACCTGGACAGGAGCCCTTGGGAATCGACGGGGTTATGGGGCCCCTTGAGATCTCTTAGGCTTAGGCGGAGAACGACACAGTAGTAGTTTCCCTTCTTTTCTGTGCGACGTAGAGTAGAACCCTACTGGGCATTTTTCGCGCCCTGATGAGAATGCATAATGTTATATTTTTATCCCTTAATACTTAGTCTCTTATGCTTATTTAGTTCCTAAATACACTCATTATTCTTATATTTTGATTTAGGATGCAATTGAAGTCCTTAAGTCGAAAAGAAGCTAAAAAGAGTGCATGGATCAACTTTAAAGATTAATCTGTACCTGCTCATGAAGAACCAGATGATGTGCCATATATGGTTGGAAAGCTCTTGAAGTCTAGATTCTGGAGAATTTTACGGTTCGTGATTCTGAATTTCCTAGAGGAAGTTACGACAATTTTAGTACCGATGGCGCAGTCTGGATGGCAGAACAGTAATATGCTGGAAAGTTGGAGCGATCCGACACCCCAGGTAGGATCGATCCAACTATGCAGAATCATGACAGAACATGTATTTTTTGGCTGAACATGGTTCGATCGATCCCTACATCCCTCCTATGGGGTCCGATCGATCGGACACCTAAAGTTCGATCGATCGGACTCAGGAATAGCCAGAGAAGGTGGATTTTTACGCATCCGATCGATCCAGCACCAATAGTTCGATCGATCGGACTCGAGCGGAACTATTAATTGAAGATTTTTACGCAACCGATCGATCCGACACCCCGAGAAGGATCGATCGGACTTTCCCAGTGAATAAAATCAAACGGTCTTGATCTAATCCGTGGATGGAGAGACTTTGGGGCTATAAATAGGACTCTTTCTAGGGTTTGAGGGGGGATTCTTGGACACTTTTGGCTGCTCTTTCTTCTCCTTTATATTTTTTCTAGGTTTTATCTTGTTTATTGGAATCTTTTGAGGATTGTTCTCGATGGCCCTGCGTGGCTAAATCTTGATCCTTGGTCGAGGAGACTGAAACCTCGGAATCAATGAAATTGTGAGATCTAATCTATTTTTATTGTTCAGTTTATACATGAGTATTGGATGTTCTTCTGAGATTAAATCTTCATGATTTCTTGTCTAATTGCTAGGAGCGCTACTAGTTTATTATTCATGGTGATCTACTTCTAGGTTGGATATCAAATCCGGAATTGTTTGATCCCTCTAATCTGCGAAGCAACTAGGGTTTAATAATCTACTGCGTTTCAGAGATTGTTAGGTCTTAGGAAGAATATTTGACTAGATTAAATGCAACCGCTTGTACTTGTGTTGTTTAGCTTCATCGATCTCCCTATTCTTAACGCTGCTACTAGATTAAATCTACAGCGCTTGTCTTAGGTTGTTTAGTAGTTAGGGTTGATTAGATCGCTTGTTTCTAATTAACTATGATCGAGGAGAGCTTCGAATTGAATTCGGACGGTGAATATTCATGGTATGAATTGATTGATACTTGCATCTAAACTAGGCTAAACACTCTTCGTGGGATCGACTCGTACTCGCACTACTACATTTATTTTAACGAGTATTGGATTTATCTTTGAGTGCCTGCGACAGCACATCAAATTTTGGCGCCGTTGCCGGGGAGTGATTCTAGTTGATTTTTGTGCTTATAGTGATCTTTATTTTCATTAAAAATAAAATAAAATAAAATTAAAAAAATAATTTATATAGTTTCTATGGTTTGAATGTATGGCCAATTATAATATGCCACCGGGTGACATATGGAATGATGATTTGTCTTTTGGTTATGAACCCGTTTACAATAATGACATATATGGTTTTTCAAACCCGGCCTATCATTCATATTCATATTCTTATAATTCGGATTTTAGAGTTCATACCTACCCTAGTTGGCAGTTTCAAGCATCTTTGCAAGAGATTCTGAAGGTAATGGAAGAAAATACTAATTCTTTAAGAGAAAATACTAATTCCTTAAGAGAAACGCGTATTTTTTGGGAGGAAAGATTTTCTAGGGAACGTGGCAAAACTGAGAACCTCTTCATTGCTCAGTCACAAATGCAACAAGAGCCACTAATAATTGACCAAGTTAATGTGAGTCACTCTTTTGATAAAGAAGTTGATAGATATGATTCTATATCTCATGTTTGCAATGATAATACTTGTGATGTTTTTGTTTCTGATGATAATGATATATGTCAGACTACTTGTGATTCTTTGTCGGTTTATGAAATTAATGATGATATTTCACTGACTGCTGCGGTTGGAGATGCTTCGGGGGAATTTCTACAAAATGCAGATGAAGAAGCTGTCCATTCTAGGCCAATCGACCGCCGAGAACACAAGGAGCACTTATTCGAAGAACCTCCTCTAGCTGAAGTTGAAAGCATTCCTGTTACGCCGCGAGATATATTTCCTGTGACTATCTCATCTTCATTAGTGGTTAAAAAGGAGATGACCTTAGTAGATATTTTCATATCTCGACGGATTTATTTTCGATCATGTAATCTTGACATCTTTGACAATGCGAACGACGACATTATTAATAGTTCAATGGATGATTCGATTATAGTTGAGCAGAATGTTGATTCATTTCTTCTTGATCACCATGATGATAAGTATTTCTGTTTAAGAGATCTAGCTATCTCGTTTACTAGTGTTAGAATGGAAAAGCTAGTTTTCATTTTTGAAATATGCCACTTGAATTCATATGCTAAATTAACCTTGGTGGCACTATTGAGGTTAAATATCTATATTATGGCATCCATTGCTTTTGCATACCATCGTGCTAGAGAACGGCCACCAAGGGCATGATTAAAACTTTTTCTATTGTATATAGTAGATTATTTTGTTTTTTTACTTTCTTGTGTGCTTGAGAGTGCTTGAATTATTTTTAGGTTGTGTGTTTGCATGTTTGCTTTTGTTTTGCTTTGCTTTACTTTTGCTTTGTAGGTGATTGAGTACCCCCTGTGATACATGAAGAAGTCGCCCAGACATGCAGTGAACCATTCCTGTGCAACTCATAAACAAAAGCGCTGCTTGGAAGGCAATCCAAGGGGAGTTCGTTCCTCTCTCTTTTTAGTCATTTTTGCTTTTCTTTGCATTCCACCTTACATTGGGGACAATGTCAGTTTCAAGTGTGGGGGAGGAGATCTAGGTTGCATTTGCCATGAGCGAGAACAAGTTAAGCTTGAAATATTCATAACATGATTGAATGAGTAATCTTGCGACTTGGAATTAATTAGTTGAGTTATTTTCCTTGAGATGGTAGTGACTAAGTGAGTAGACAAAAGCCGGTGAGATTTTGAGCCTTTAGACTGACACATTCATATCAGTCTCACTATTTTTTTTCATGAGAGATATTCTTCCATGGATTTGTTTCTCTAGAACT
Source organism: Narthecium ossifragum (assembly GCA_963920575.1). Taxonomy (NCBI): domain Eukaryota; kingdom Viridiplantae; phylum Streptophyta; class Magnoliopsida; order Dioscoreales; family Nartheciaceae; genus Narthecium; species Narthecium ossifragum. The sequence goes on from OY986966.1 coordinate 19,022,393, forward strand.
TACTTTGATTCTATTCGAGATCACATTGACATATGCAGACATGAACATGATTAAGGCCATTTTTTGTCTTAATCTACATAAGCCAAATAGCCTACCTTGCAATTAATTTTTTCTTTTGCTAAACACCTTTGAGCTTTATTGACTTTATTGTTAACCCACAGTACAAGCCTTAAACCTGAAAAATATTTTCGTTACCCAAGCCATAAAACTAGTGGAGCATTGATCATCATTATGACATGTATGGGTGCAAAAGTTCAAGTGTGGGGGTGTTTGGATTTGTGGTATGGCTATATTTGAAAAAAAAAGAAAGTGAAGGAGGAAATTGTTTCTCATGTTACAAAATGTGTTTATGAATCCTCCTAATACTCCAAAAAAGGGATATGTCTATGTATGATTTCTACAAAAGGTGGAAGTTGTTGAAAAGATTGTTCACTATTTCAGTAAAAAGTATTCCTTTGAACAATCTCTTTGCCAAGGTCGTAATGCTATATGGTTCGAGTATGTTAAAGCCAAATTGAAGAAGTTGCTGAATGGAGTGATTGGTTGTACATGTCTTATTGATGCATTTTTGCTCCATTAGTTTCAATGGCTTTTAAGCTACATTCCCAAACATTTCCCACCTTAATCCTAGACCCCATTACAACCTTTTGAAGTCTTTTTTATTTGTGCTATGCATGTGATTCTAGTGGTGGAGAATGAGAAGATATGCAAGCCTATGGTAGATCACTTTCATTGGAATGAATTTGAGTGAAATACATACCCTTCAAACACATGAGAGTTGAGTGTTAATTTCCATGAGGGTCTAATTATTTAGTTTGCTCCATATTCAAGTGGAAATGCTTACAGATTGATTTTTATGTTGTCTAAAAATGTTTGTTCATGATGTGTTATGAATTGTGAAGAGCTTGATTGTTCTTTGGTGATGGCATTGCAACTTTGATATCTTGAGTAGAGTGAAATTTAGTTTTGCCCGAGGACGAGCAAAAGCTAAGTGTGGGGGACGCCCCGACCCGCGAAAGCCCAACCGGGCCGGGCGACGCGAACCGGAACCTACAAAACGCGGAAAACAATGCTGGCGGGGGTTCCCTCTAACCTATGGGTCTTCTTAACAAATCATCAAAAACCCCCAATTAAAAGATAATAATTAACAAAATCTCGAACCACAGATTTAAGAAATCAAAAAGATTTAATATATATATCCTCGGAGAGGGGAGAGTTCAAATACAACATTACTCCCGTAGGAGACTATCTAACATAGGATAAAAACTGTAAGGATCACCACCTCTCAGACTCCACCTGGCGTCGCCGCACCGCCACCCAACTGCCCGGTAGGGGCCACGGAAGAAGAACTGACGCCTGCACGTGCAAAACGCAGCCAGGGTAGGAGTGAGCACTAAGCTCAGTAGGGATTTACACTACGACACACAGAAGGAAGAGGGAAACGCAACAGTGTCGCCCTCAAGTAGGATCTGGGTGTATACAGGGGTCCCATAACCCCACCGCGTGTCCCTGAGGCCCAGGGGCAGCACTCCAACACTGGCGACACACAAGCTAAGTAGGCAACTTCACTACTCCCGAGTCAGCACAGCGGGACACCGGCTACACCTCAGCATCCGACTCGAGGTCAACACGACCTCTACAATCATCAAGCAACAAGTGTACCAGTCATCTAAGCCTATCATCGAATCGACTGGACACCACAATTCAAACCGGGTCCAAACTACCCAATCCCGGTCCTAGGGCTAAGTCCGACCTTCCAGCCTCGGGACGGCGACCCAAAGATCACCCACTGTCACGCCCCGACCCGCGAAAGCCCAACCGGGCCGGGTGACGCGAACCGGAACCTAACCAACGCGGAAAAAGAACGACGAGGGTTCCCTCTAATCTATTGGTCTCCCTAGCAATTCATCAAAGCCCCCCATTTAAAACAACATCAAAAGGCAAAACCTCGAATCTCAGATTAAAACTCAAAGTATTAATTATACAAAACCTCGGAGAGGGGAAGTTCAAATACAATATTACTCCCGTAGGAGACTATCTAACATAAGGGTAAAAGCGGTAAATATTGCCACCTCTCAAAAGCCACCAGGCGCCGCCGCACCGCCGTCCAACTGCCCGGTAGGGGCCACGGAGGAAGAACTGACGCCTGCACCTGCAAAACGCAGGCCGGGTAGGTGTGAGCACTAAGCTCAGTAGGGATCTACACTACGACACACAGAAGGAAGAGGGAAACGCAAGAGTGTCGCCCTCAAGTAGGACCTGGGTGTATACAGGGGTCCCATAACCCCACCGCGTGTCCCTGGTGCCCAGGAGCAGCACACAGTAGCATGAACAGCACTGGCGACAGCGCAACTGCAGGGAACGGCACTGCAGGCGGGAAAAGAGCACCGCTGGGTAGGCAACTCCTCTACCCCAGGGTCCGCACAGTGGGACACCGGCTACACCTCAGCATCCGACTCAAGGCCGACACGACCTCTACAATCATCAAACAATCATGTGTACCAGTCCTCTAAGCCTATCATAAGATTCGACTGGACACCACAATTCAAACCGGGTACAAACTACCCAACCCCGGTCCTAGGGCTAAGTCCGAGCTTCCAGCCTCGGGACGGCGACCCAAGGATCACCCACGCCCTAACCAATGCAACTAATGCACACAACAACAATGCATGCTATGACATACACAGATAATAGGAAAGGCATGCAACAGTATGTCAAACATCATATAAGTCTACTGGATCGCTGCAGCGGTACCAACAACCGCTGCCAGCCGATCCGCAGCGGGTCCCGGCATTACGCCGGTACCGCGACCGTCAACCGCGGACTCCTGCAACGGGAAGCAACCCCGAAAACGATGATGTACAATAAAAAATATAATATTATATTTCGAAATATAATATTATATTCAAACACTCAAAGCCTTTACTTAGGGGCTAAATGATCCCGTCGATCCGACATTCAAACGACGTCGGATTCAAGATCCAACTTAACCACCAGTAGGTGTATATACCAGGATCATCATATCCAAATTTCATAAACATCCAACGGTTGGATTAACCGGAAACATTAATCAAAAATCGCTGATTAAACCAACTTACCCTTTAATTGCTGCAACGCAGCCCTCCAGCAAACAATTCACCAGAAATCGTACATAACTCGAACAAATACGAAACAAGATGGAATGGAAAGTTAACGAGTAGATCTACAACTCTTATGTTTAACAGAAACCAAGATCATGTACTCGCCGGCCGGAAAACTCGCCACAAGCCGGCTGTTTCTCAAGAACAGCAGAAAACCAGAAATCCGAGACTAATCTTGCATAAAACCTACTCAAATCTCAACTGATTAACATGAAACTTATATCAGTTATTCTACAAGGCATAAGGAACCCAACAAATCAAGGATCAACAAGATCCAACGGCTAGATCTCAAGAAAACCCGAAATGAACACAGTAGGTATAACCCTACCTAGCTGCACTTTCCTCGGCTGATTCCCCGCGATTTGATCTCCAACAAGCTGCCAAACCTCTTCAAGGATCTTCCTCTCGTTGTCAAGAATCCAACGAGCCAAAGAACGCCGGAAAAGATGGCCAGAGGAGGGAGGACGGAGGAGATGAAGGAGGCTGCCGGAAACAGGGCAAAGAACAGAGCTCTCGGGAGAAGAAGAAAAGAGGAAGAAGAAAGAGAGGAGGAGGAAGAGGAGGGGAAGAAAAGAGGGGAAAGGGGGAGGGGAAAGCCGGGAAAAGGGGAAGAAAGTGAGGGGAGGGGAGGGAAAGTCCTCCCCCCCTCTGACAAAGGAGAACGACGGCCGTCGGTGGCCGTCCTCGCGAAGCAAAAAAGCCACCGACGCGATTCCGATCGGTCGCTCCAAGGAGCCATCGATCGTTATCGCCCCGGGTCAAAACCAACCGACTCGCTCACGAGTCCGATCGATCGTTCCAAGGAGCGATCGATCACTCAAGGGTCGTCAGCTGCCCAACGGCAAGCTTCCGCGCGCCCGAGCTGGGATCTTCCGATCCCGGGTCCACCTAGCCATTCTAAACAAACACTAACACATACAAGGCCAGTGTGTGCACACGCGGGTGTGAAACAAACCAACAAGGCGCAATTTACCAAATTGCCCTTGCGGTCTACAACGAGCCACAGGGGTAGAGGGGCATGCCCTCACACCCACGCCCTAACCAATGCAACTAATGCACAACAAAAATGCATGCTATGACATACACAGATAAGAAGCAGAGCATGCAACAGTATGTCAAGCATCATATAAGTCTACTGGATCGCTGCAGCGGTACTACCAACCGCTGCAAGCCGATCCGCAGCGGGTCCCGGCATTACGACGGTAGCACGACCGTCAACCACGAACTCCTGCAATGGAAAGCAACCCCGAAAACCGCTGATGAACAGTAAACAATATAATATTATATACCGAAATATAATATTATATTCAAACACCCAAAACCACTACTTAGGGGCTAATTGATCCCGTCAATCCGACATCCAAACAACGTCGGATTCAAGATCCAACTTAGCCACCAGTAGGTGTATAAACCAGGATTAACATACCCAAAATTCATAATCATCCAACGGTTGGATTAACGGGAAAACGCTAATCAAAATCGCTAATCGAACTAACTTACCCATTAATTGCTGCAACGCAGCCCTCCAGAAAACAATTCATAAGAAATCATAGACAAATCGGAAAATTACGAAAAAAAGATGGAATAGAAAGCTAACGAATAGATCTACAACTCTTATGTTTATGAAAAGCCAAGATCATGTACACGCCGGCCGGAAAACTCGCCGCAAGCCGGCTGTTCTTCAAGAACAGCAGAAAACCAGAAGTCTGAGCTTAATCATGGAATAAACCTACTCAAATCTCAACCAAATAACATGAAACTTATATCAGTAATTCTAATAGGCATAAGGAATCCAACAAAATAAGGATCAACAAGATCCAACGGCTAGATCTAGAGAAAACCCAAAATAAACATCAGTAGGTATAACCCTATCTAGCTGCGCTTTCCTCGGCTGATTCTCTGCAAATTGATCACCAACAAGCTTCCAAACCACTTCAGGGATCTTCCTCTCGTTGTCACGAATCCAACGAGCCTTAGAACGCCGGAAAAGATACTCGGAGGAGGGAGAACGGAGGTGAGGAAGTGGGCTGCCAGAAACAGGGGAAGAAGCAGAGGTTTCGGGAGAAGAAAGAAAGAGGAAGAAGAAAAGAAGAGGAAGAGGAGGGGAAGAAAAGGAGGGGAAAGGGGGAGGGGAAAGCCAGGGGAAGGGGGAAAAAGAGAGGGGAGGGGAGGGAAAGTCCTCCCCCCCTCTGACAGGGGAGAGCGACGGCCAGCGGTGGCCGTCCTCGCGAAGCAGAAAAGCCACCGACACGAGTCCGATCGATCGCTCGCGCCCTGGCTCGATCCCACCACCGACTTGCTCACGAGTCCGATCGATCGCTCTAAGGAGCGATCGATCGCTCGAGGGTCGTCAACTGCCCAAAGGCAAGCTTCCGCGCGCCCGAGCTGGGATCTTCCGATCCCGGGTCCACCTAGCCAGTCTAAACAAGCATTAACACAAACAAGGCCGGTGTGTGCACACGCGGGTGTGAAACAAACCAACAAGGCGCAATTTACCAAATTGCCCTTGCGGTCTACAGCGAGCCACAGGGGTAGAGGGACAGGTCCTCACAGTTGCTCACCCTACCTAGGCTGCATCGACGATGCAGGTCGATGCAGTTCCTTCTTTCAGGTGTTCTTCTAGAAGATGTCGCGACATTTTGAGGTGATCGAGGACTTGGAGCTTTGAGGTGTTCGTTTACAGATAATTTACAGCCTTAAACAATGATGTACAAATCGATGTATAAATCGAGGGATAACATAATGTATTCGAGGATATACTTGTTTGATCATTAATTCAGTTGTATTTGAGAAATGTTGTACTATTCTTTAATGTAGACATTTGTGGAATGTAATAATTAGTTATTTACAATGGTGCCTTTGTTCAAGTTGAAATTGTAAATTGTACAGGTTTCTTGTGCTATAATTATAAAGGAGATTCTGTCGAAATTTTTACGAACTTGATGAGTAAATTAATTCATAGCAGTTATATACTTGTGCGCCAGTTGATGATGCAAACAGGTTTAGGTGGCTCATGTCTCGATTTGAATGGGTTTTCTGGGTCGGGGCGTGACACGGACGATGCGGTGGTCGACCGTGGGATCGACCGTGGGCTAAGAAGAGGTCAACCGTAGAGAATGGCGAGCGATGGTAGATCGGCCGTAGTTGTTATTTATGGGCTTTAGGCTGACGGTCGATGGACCGATCGACCGTGGCCTATGTAACCGTTTGAGGAGAAGCGACGGTCGAACGAGGCATCGACCTTGAGAAGTATTTTTCCTCACAGACCCTCATGGACGATGTGACGGTCGATGCGAGGGTCGACCGTGAAGCTTGAAGGTCGATGCGTGGATCGACCGCGGCTCAAGAAGAAACCGACGGTCGATGTGGCGAACGATGCGACGGTCGATGTGGCGGACGATGCGACGGTCGACCACCAGTCACGAAAATAGCCGTTAAAGAACCATTGTAGAAATAGAAAATAGCCGTTGAAAGGCTATTTAGAGGGTTTTGAAGCTCAGCTATAAAAGAGAATATGCAGGAAACTGGCCAAGGACTTAGGGGAAGCTAAGGGATTATTGTAATCATATCCTAGCAAGTTTATTCTTTTTATTTGTGAGCTAAATCTTTATAAAACTACTTCAAGTGTGAAGTAGACTTTGTGAGAGATATCCAAGAGAGAGCTTGGAGAGATTGAAAGGTTGCTAAGCACCCATAAGCTTGGTGGATAGGTTGTCAAGCACCCGGAAGCTTGGTGGACAACTTGTAAGAGGTCTTGTAAGTAGTGGAATCTCAAGGAGGCCCTTGAGAGAAGTGGACATAGATAAGGTTTGCCGAACCACTACAAAATCTGGTGCAAGTCTCCTAACTCTCTCTTATCCTTCATTACTTGCTTTATTAATTGCTTTTATATCTAAACAAGCATACTAGTCTTCTAGCTTTCTATCTAGGTTTTTATCTATTGTATTTCTGCAAAAGAGTCCAATTCACCCCCCTCTTGGAACTTCAAGGGTGATCATGCATGTTACTGTTCCGCTGTGTGAGGACCCATTCCTCTAACCTGCCTCGACCGCGTAGGTCGGTGGCCATGCCCCGTTGGCCTGTTTCCGCGTCGAGAACGATCTGTTTGATCACATTGTTGATTTTGGGACCCCAAGTGTGATTTGGTAAATTGCACCTTGGTGGTCGGTTTCACACCCGCGTAGTGTACTCACATCCCTATGAATGATATATGTGTTTGCTAGGACCCTAGACGGGCATGGGGTCGGAGGACCTGAGCCTGGGCATGAGAGCTTGCCCTTTAAGGGCAGCTCTCATCCATGAGGGCGTTCAATCATCACTGTAGCAGGTCGGTTCGCAAGCACTGTAGCAGGTTGGCTCGCGAGCACTGTAGCTGGTCCGCACATAACCTTATTTATACCCCTTCCCTTCCACTACGTTCTTTTCTTTCCTTCCTCTATTTCATGCGGCCTTCTGATAAGACGTGAAAAGTGCACAAATCACTCTTATCATTTGGCTTTGTTAGTTTCCGAGAAATGCTTCGCTAACTGTTTTTGTCCTGTTTCAAGTACCACCGACCCTAGTACGGGTTAGATCAAGTTTGGAGTCAAAACGAGCTCGTTTGGGCAACTCCAACATGAATGATCGATCAGCACCTCAGAGAAGGATCGATCATTCAAGTGCATTAACTTGACAGAGAGCACCCATTCGAAGGATCGATCTTCCTTCATGGAATGATCGATCATGTATGCACGACAACAGAGCAAGGTCAAGAAGGATCGATCATCACTTCATGGAATGATCGATCATTTATGCACGACAACACTAACAGATAGCAAGGTTTCAAAGGATCAATCTTCTTACATGGAATGATCGATCATCCACGGTGCGTGATCAATCATACAAGGGAATGATCGATCATCTCCTATGTGGATGATCGATCCTTTACGGGCGTGGCTGGCAATTGAAGATAAATGATCGATCATTTGATTGCCAGTAAGGAAATCAACGGCCAAGATCTAATCCGAGAGTGGAATGTTCCTAGGCTATAAATAAGCATATTCTAGGGTTTTTGGGCTTCTTCTCTCTTGGATGGGAAAGAAGGTTTTCTTTCTACTTGGAGATTTTTCTTGAGTGATTCTTGTGGAGGAGATCCATGGCGGAAGAGTTTCCTCAACCTTTACCTACTGATCAACCCCTAAAGATGAGTAGCTCAACCCCTCACCAAGGAATTATTATGATGTAACTAGGGTTTCTATTAGGGATTTCTGAGATCTAGGGCTTGTATACCTTTTTACATGGTTTATATGGATTGATCTTAATTCTTTTACAATTTTGGTGTTAACTTATTGTTGGATGCTTGGATTGTTCTAATGCGTGATAGATCTAGAGCTATTGCATGTTAGGGCTTGGATTGGACTCATCTAATATGAGTATCATGCTAGAACCATGGTTTCTCCAGTGAACTCTTCTCCGTGATTAGGGATTGTATAGTGTTAGAACCACTACATTCTATTCTAAATCCTCCATTTATCCTATCTTTCTAGATTTAGCCATCAAGGTGTGAGAATCATCTTAATCTTACACCTAAATCCATATAATACTTACTTTCTCGCGATGAGTTCATCCTAATCCGAGCATTCATTAGTGGTGATCATAACTAACCATTAGATCACAGATGTTTAGTTAATTGCTCTCGTCGACAAGGGATCCTAACTAGAACTTGTTGAGTGATAGGGAGAAATAGCCATTCACCTATCAACCATTAGGAAAGCCATGCAATGTGATTAGTGTGCCCTACTCTTAGGAAGACCTGGTAGAACCCGTGTTACGGATTAAGAATTCCTTGGTCTCTTTTCTTGCATATATAAACCCTTAAGTTTCAAGTTAGTTTACTTTTACTTCCAAATCTTTCCTCAGCACATTAGTAAGAGACTATACAAATCATCTCAACTCAATCCTATTTCCCTGTGGATCGACTCGGACTCACTGCTAGCTACCCCCAAAGTAGTTAGTTTGAAGTTTGATTATAAATTTGTAATTTTGAGTAGACTTGTTAAGCCACGACACTTTTCAAGCGCTATCACCTTCCTTCTCTTTTCTTCCCATCGCGAGTGAAGCTGAGAGAGAGAGAGAGAGAGAGAGAGCTTCGGCGTTCCCCAGCGAGCTTGGAGGCAATGAGGAGGAGGAAGTAATCTTCAGCAAGGCTTAGCGACTGGTTTAGCAACAGAGGTAGGGTTCTTGCGTTCAGCTTGCGTTGAAGCTAAATTTATGGTATAGTTTGATTGTCCTTTAATTTCTTTGTACTAGAATGTTCTTATAAGATTGCTTAATATCTAATTGAAGTTTCATTGGGTCTTATTTGGATTTAATCCTGATTTAAGCATGTTTTCTTCATCTAATTTCTGGATTTTCTGTTCTTCATTGAAACTGCATGTTCAAGCCTGATTGGAGCACTGTACGTGCATAATATCGGGAAACCTTAAGCATAAAAGTTGGAGATCCTTAAGTCTTCTTCCAAATACAATTGATTTCATATTTTTCTGATTTGTTGATGATTTTTGGTGAATTTGTATCCCAAGCTATGTCAGAACAGAGTTTCCCGGATTTCTGACTTACCCAAGCTCCATAGTCGGCCGTCGCATAGATCATGAGCTTCAAACCCCCAAAATAGCTTCTCAAGGTCGATCCATAGATCGATCGCCATTCCCAGCTTTTGTTTACCAAGACTCCATAGTCGACTGTCATATAAACCGTGAGCCTTAAATCCCCAAAACATCTTCTCAAGTTCGATCCATAGATCGACCGCTATTCCCAGCTTTGTTTGCCCATGCCCCACTGTTGACCATCAGATTGACTATCACATCGACTGCCACCCTTAAATGATGAATTTCCTGATTCTTTTTATTTGTTTTTCTTTCGGAATTAATAGCTAATGATGCTAGGAAGCATGTATGCTATTAGTAGCAGTCTTTCGAGGGATTCATCGGATGTTTGAGCGTGATTTTACTGTAGGAGTAAATTGTACTTTTCTTCCTATTGCGCCCCGTGGGATGTGTAAAATAAATGGGCCGAAGGTGCGCCCTACTTCTATGAATAATAGCCCGGTTGTTAGCCGTAGGACCGAGGCTAGGTAGCAAAGTCTAGGATGAAGGTCTAAGATGGGGTTGATCTTAGGCCTTATAAAAGAAAATCGATGATGGAAACCCAGAGAGGAGGAGTCTAATAAAACCGTATGGTTGCAAATGATAAGAGCAGAAAATAAAGCAAGTAAATGAAGGATAAAAGATGAGTTAGAGAAATTACACCAAATTTTTATAGTGGTTTGGCTAACCTTGCTTACGTCCACTTCACTCAAGGATCCTCCTTGAGGTTCCACTACTTGTAAGTCCTCTTAAAAGTTGTCCACCAAGCTTACGGGTGTTTGGCAATCTTACAATCTCTCCAATCAACTATTAGATCTCTTTCACAAAGTCTACTTCACAACTTGAAGTAGTTTTACAAAGATTAAGCTCACAAATAAAGAGAATAAAATTACTAGAATATTATCACACTAATTTCTTAGCTCCCCCTAAGTCATATGCAAGTTTGTTGCATCTTCCCTTTTATAGCTAAGCTCCAAAGCACTCCAAATAGCCTTCAAACGGCTATTTTCTGCTTCTGCAACAGCTCTCTAACAGCTATATTCTTGACTGGCGGTCGACCGTCACATCGTTCGCCACATCGTCCGTCACGTTCAAAGTAGCACTTGGATCGACCGTCACATCGACCTTCAGGCTTCGTGGTCGACCGTTGCATCGTCCGCCACATCGTTCGTGAGCCTCTGTTGTGAAAATTGCTTATTAAAGTCGATGCCTTGTTCGACCGTCATTTCTCCAAGACAAGTCACATAGGCCACGGTCGATCGGTCCATTGACCGTCAGCCTATTTCCCACGAACAGCTTCCGCGGTCGATCCGTGCATCATCCGCTGCATCGACCGTCAATACAAAAACATCTTAAATATGATTTTAATGCTTTCCAAATTAAGGGATATTAATATCAAAACAATGTTTTATCATCATGCATAATATGACATCATCAAAAAAATATGCTCGGACTAACATAGAACGTTATTTGTTATGATAATATGATGTTATCGAGGTTCTGTCTAGTTGGCTATAATTACTCTGATTGAGGTGTAGTGGTCGTCATAGGTTCCAAGCTCAGTGTCGGTTTCACCGTTAGGGGAAGTTACATACCACTCTATGTCCTACGTCCTGTGGTTTCAGCGCTAGAGTGCTTGGTTTCAGAGGGACGACTTTTGACAGTGGAGGCCATCAGGGTGCGTGGCCTGGGGTAGGCAGTGTATGTAATGTGAGTTTCTTCTAAAGATGAGATGAAACCTCTGAATTTACTATTCCCTTTCTTTTGTGAGCGTCGTAATATAGAATCCTGCTGAGCTTATTGCTCCCTCCTACCCGGGCTGCGTTTCGCAGGTGCAGGCGTCAGCTCTTCTTTCGTAGCACCATCTGGACAAGCTCTTGGTGGCGCATCGACCTCTAGAGGTGTCGCGCCCCGACCCGCGTAGGCCCAACTGGGCCGGGCGACGCGAACCGGAACATAACCTACTGGGGAAATTTTGGCGAGGTTTCCCTCTAATCGTAGTGATTACTCTAGTAATTCATAATCCTCTTGTATTATACAATCATTCACAAACCTCAAAGACTAAACTAGAATATAATACAAATCCTTAAGCAGGGAAATTATACATTTATCACTCCCGTAGGAGACTATCTATAACAAAAGATAAAACAAAGATCGCCGCTCCTCAAGCACCGCCAGACGCCGCCACGTCACCAAACACCGGCTCGGTAGGAGCGACGGAAGAAGAGCTAGCGCCAGCACCTGCAAAACGCAACCCGGGTAGGAGTGAGCACTAAGCTCAGCAGGGACATTACACTACGACACTCACAAGGGAGGGAACACAACAGTGTCGCCCCCAAGCAAAGCATGTATGTATACAGGGGTCCCATAACTCCACCAGATGTCTCAGAACACAGGCTCCCAGCACTGCGGACTCACAGCAGGACCGTGAACACTACTGGTGGGACAAGGCACCGCTGAGTGGGCACACCTCCCACTCAGAGAGTCAAAGACTGTCGGACACCGGCTACATCTCAGGACTCGGCTCGAGGCCGACACGACCTCTAAACATCAAACAAAATGTATTCAGGTCATCTAACCCTATCATCGAATCGATTGAATACTACAAATCGAGTTCTCGACCAAGCTGTCCGCAACGGTCCTAGAGCTAGATCCGGACTACCCGAAAGCCCTGGATCGGCGAACAACCCATCGCCAACGCCCTACACAGATGCAACTAGTGCACAACACAATGCATGATATGTGCACACGCAGGGTAATACAGATAAACATGCAATAGTATGTGATGTATAACAAACAAGGTTTGGGCACGGCACCCTGCCGGCCCGAGGTGGTGAACATATAAGAAAGGTCTAGGAGCTGCTACAGTGGTACCACCACCAACTGTCAGCAGTCCAGCACAACACCTGCATCGGGAAGCAGCCCCGAAAACAACAGCTCACAAATATCACAGATAAAGCCCTCAGCGCACGCCGGCATGCAAGGCTAAGGAAAGCTGTAGGGCTACCCGCCCGTTTATTCTAAACACGCCGGGAGTCATCACTCTCCCGGTTCACCACTGCCCCTATTATAGGGCTAACATGCTTAAACATATATACCAGGTATAAGACAGTAAAGAAAACCGTCATACAAAGCCTTGTGGGCAAAATCCACTTGAAAACACCCCTCAGCTACTAAGGGATCGATCTGCCTTCCCAAGGGGATCGATCTCCTTAGTACTTAGGAGAAACTCGTCCCTGTCAACCAAAGGAGATCGATCTTCTCCACTAGAAGGATCGATCTTCTTCGTGACACGGAACCCACCACCTCAACCTAGTTAAAGATCGATCTCTCTTCAGCCGAGGGATCGATCCTGCTCGGGCTGGGCATGACGCCCCAGAAGGGATCGATCTCTCCTCAAAGGAGATCGATCCGAATGGGTTCTCCGGCATACTTCCGACGAGAAATACCGCCGGAAAATACATCCAAACTTCCCAAAACTCTGGGATCTTATAGATCAAGATCCCACGAGTCTAAAACCGGTGAAATCACGGAAAACCAACATGTATATTACCAGATCTAAGCATAAGAACATAATCAAACCGGAAAAACATCCAAAAACCTGAAAAGATGTAGGTAGGATCCCTACCTAAGCAATAGCAGCTTCAATCCAAGCTGCTACTGTTAGGCCTTAGATCTTCCTCAAACGAGCTCAGATCCAACAAGAACACGGTTGAAAACTCGGAATTTCTAAAAAAATCAAAAGAGAAAGTTTCGTTCGTTTTATAGACGAACGAACCGACTCAAGAGAGATCGATCTCTTTCTCAAAAGAGATCGATCTCTTTCTCAAAAGAGATCGATCTTTCTTGCCAAGTCGGGTTTTACTTTCTGGCACTAAGAGATCGATCTTCTAGCTAGGGAGATCGATCCCTTAGGTGCAGAAAGCTACACTTGGGTTAAAACTTAAGCCCAAGCCCGAATCTTTCGATCCCGGGTCCTAGTAACCATTCTAGCCAAATATGAACACAACCATGATCAAAGTGTGCACACGCGGGTGTGAAAAAAGCCGACAAGGCGTAACTTATCAAATTTCCCTTACGGTCCACGACGAGCCACATGAGTAGAGGGACGGGTCCTCACAGGAGGTGTTTGAGGACTTGGGGTACAGTTACTCTTTTTGGATTATATAAATGTATAATTTCCTTCTGTAAGGATTTTGAGATAGTTATATATGACATTTGAGGATTAGCTTTGTATCAAAATTTTGTTTTATATTAGAGATTATAACATTGACCCATATCAATTTTTTAATTTAGTTGTATTATTTTATTATAAACGCGCCAGTGATGGATTGAATAGATTTGGAACCCTCACACCCCGGACCGGATGGGTTTTCTGGATCGGGGTGTGACACGCTGCCTTTTGGTAACATGTTCAAGAGAAAGGTTTCATGACATGAGCCATTGGGACATCAATGGGGTTATGAGACCCTTGGCATACCTTTGACTTAGGCAGAGAAGCGACACTGTTGTTGTTTCCTCCTTTCAGTGTGTCGTAAAATAGAACCATACTGAGCTTATCACTCACTCCTACCATGGCTGCGTTTTGCAGATGTAGGTACCAACTTTTCTTCAGTAGCACCAGCTGGACAAGCTTTTGACGGCGCGTCTACCTCTTGAGGTGTCTGAGGAGTTTGGGTCCAGTTTATCTTAATAAATTGTATATTGTATAATTTCCCTCTTCGAGGATTTGATATCCATGTATACATGTTTAATTGATAATTAATTTGTATCAATAAATTTTGTATTATATTCAGGTGTACTTTTGTGATCATCAGTATATTGTTAAAAATTACAATTTTGATTCTAGACAAAATTGTTTAAATTAGTTGTATTTTATGTTACATAAATACGTCAGTAATGAACTGAATAGGTTTAGATCCCTCACGTCACGATCCGGACGGGCTTTCTAGGTCAGAGCGTGTCGCGCCTCGACCCGCGTAGCCCCAATCGGGCCGGGCGACGCGAAGCGGAACCTAACCTACTGCGGAAATTTTGGCGAGGTTTCCCTCTATTTGTAGTGGTTACCCTAGCAAAACATAACCATCCTGTATTATACAAATATTACAAACCCAAAGACTGAAACTGGATATTTATATACAATACTCAAACAGGGAAATTATACATTTATCACTCCCGTAGGAGACTATCTATAACAAAAAGGTATAAAACTGTAAAATCGCCACCTCTCAAGCACCGTCAGACGCCACCACGTCACCAAACACCGGCCCGGTAGGGGCGACCGAAGAAGAGCTAGCGCCAGCACCTGCAAAACGCAGCCCGGGTAGGAGTGAGCACTAAGCTCAGTAGGGATACTACACTACGACACTCACAAGGGAGGAAACACAACTGTGTCGCCCTCAAGCAAGACTTGGGTGTGCAACAAGGGTCTCATAACCCTTCGCCGGTGTCCCTGAAGGGAGGCCTCAGTCATGGTCTTCCAGTCGAACTGATCACATGCTGGGTTGCCCTCAACGAGGCAGGAAACCACACTACCGTCTCACTAGCAGGCACCCGACTCTGCTAGGCGGGCAGCCACACCGCTGAGTAGGCACCTCTTCCACCCAAAAGACAATGAACTGGACACCGGTTGCACCCACAACGTCTGGCTCAAAGCCGGCACGACCTCTATAATCATCAAGCAACATGTATTCAGGTCAAACTAATCCTATCATCGAAAACGACTGAATACTACAAATCGAGTCCTGGACTAAGCTACCCGCAACGGTCCTAGAGCTAGATCTGGGCTACCCGAAAGCCCCGGATCGGCAATGCCCTACACAGATGCAACTAATGCGCAATACAATGCATGTTATGAACATGCGCAGGATAATACATGTAAGCATGCAACAACATGTGATGATATACAATACAAGGTCTGGGCACGGCATCCTGTCGGCCCGGGGTGGTGAACAGATAAATAAGGTCTAAGGACTGCTATAGTGGTACCCCACCAACTGTCAGCAGTCCACCACAACACCTACACCGGGAAGCAGCCCCGCAAACTACAACAGCTTACAGATAACACAGATAAAGCCCTCGGCGCACGCCGGCATGCAAGGCTAGGGAAAGCTGTAGGGCTACCCGCCCGTTTATTCTAAACATCTCAGGAGTCATCACTCCCCCGGTTCACCACTGCCCCTATTATAGGGCTAACATGCTTAATCATATATACAAGGTATAAAGCGATAAAGAAAAACAGAAATACCAAGCCCCGCGGGCAAAAACCATGAAAAATCCTCTCTGCTACTAAAGGATCGATCCTTTCCTAAGAAAGGATTGATCTTTTAAGTAACAGTGAGCCTTCCCTCGCTGTCGAGCAAACAAGATCGATCCTTCCTTCCAGGAAGATCGATCTTTCTTGAGACAGAGGGCACCCTTCGCGTCGCGCCAAGAAAGATCGATCCTTCCTCCCAGGAAGATCGATCTTCATCGCGACGAAAAGTAACCATGCTACCCAAGAACCGGGATCGATCTTCTCCAAGCAGAGGATCGATCCTTCATCGGGCGCATCATGACCAACCCAGAGGGATCGATCCTTCCTCAAGTGGGATCGATCCTAATAGGTTCTCCGGCATACTTCCAACGAGAAATACCGCCGGAGGAGACATCCAAACTTAACCGAACTCTGGGATCTGATAGATCAAGATCCCACGAGTCCAAAACCGGTGAAAACACGAGAAACCAACATGCATATCAAGAGATCTAAGTAAAAGAACACAATCAAATCGGAAACTCCAAAAACTCGGAATAAATGTAGGTAGGAATCCCTACCAGAGCAAGAGCAGCTTAAATCCAAGCAGCTAGGCCTTGGATCATCCTCGAATACCTCCAAAAATCGCAAGATCTGGGCTTAGATCTCCGGATTTCAAAAGAGATTCAAGGAAGAAAGTCTCGTCTGCTTTATAGGCAAACGAACCGACTTATGAATGATCGATCTTCCCTTAGGCAAGGATCGATCCTTCATGACGATCACACTTGACTTTCTGGCACCACAAAGATCGATCTTCTAGCAAGGAAGGATCGATCCTTTAGGTGCATGAAGCTAGACTTGGGCTAGAACTTAAGCCCATGCCCGGATCTTTCGATCCCGGGTCCCACTAACCATTCTAACCAAACATTACCACAATACGGTCAGTGTGTGTACACGCGGGTGTGAAACAAGCAGACAAGGTGCAATTTACCAAATTGCCCTTGCGGTCCACGACGAACCACAGAAGTAGAGGGACGGGTCCTCACAGAGCGTGTGAGGACCCGTTCCTCCAACCCGGTCCGATCGCGTTGGGTCAAGCGCTTGGCTTGGTTGGTTTTGGCCCAGTTGGCCTTGGGTTGCGATCGGTTGATCGCATCGCTGTTTTTGGACCCCAAGGGCAATTTGGTAAATTGCGTCTTGGTGGTCGGTTTCACACCCGCGTAGTGCACACACAGCCTTGATTGATGTACGTGATTGAATAGATCCAGTAGGAGTGTTCAGGATCGACAGATCCTGACGGGATTGCGAAGAGATATCGCAATTTGGAGTTTAATCGGACTCGGTCCGATTAAACTGACTAGACTAGGTTGATTCTTAACCCTCTTTTCTCTCTCCCTTTCTTTATTTTTCCCCTTTTCTTCTCTTGCTCTTCCCCGCGCCCGACCCCTCTCTTCTTCTCCTTCCCTCGCGACGATGCCGGCCTCTCCCCTCGTCTCTGGAGCTCCTTCGCCACCTTTACCGGCCGTTGTCTCCTTCGAGCTCCCCTTCCTCAGATCCGGCCAGAGCTCCTCTTCCCTGAGCTCTCTCCCTCCTCCTACCGTTTCTCTCTTCCGTGGCAACATTCGTTCCTCCCCAGCGATCTGGAGGTGGCGGCGGCTGTGAGGACCTACCCCTCCATCCCTGTGGCTTGCTGTTTGCCCCAAGGGCAATTTGGGAAATTGCGCCTTGGTGGTCGTTTCGCACTGGGTGTGCACACACAGACCTTGTTTGGTGCTTGTGTTGTTAGAAAGGTTAGGTGGACCCTGGTTCGGTAGTCCTGTGCTTGGGCTTATAGCTCAGCCCAAGGTTGCCGTTTTGGGCAAGGGAGATCGATCTCCATGGCCATGAAGATCGATCTCTCTGTGCCTAGTGGTCGCCATTCTGGGCGAGGAAGATCGATCTCCATGTCCATGAAGATCGATCTCCCTGTGCCTGGAAGTCTCTGTCGGTGGCTTTCGAAGGACGGCCACCACGGTGGCCGTCGCTTCCCCTGTCAGGGGAGGGAAGACTTTCCCTCCCCTCCCCCAGCTTTTCCCCGCTTTAGCCGGCTTTCCCCCGGCCTTACCCGCCCCTTTCCCCCTTCCTTTCTTCTTCTTCTTCTTCTTCTCTTCTTCTTCCTCGCGGCTCTGCTTTCCCCTGTTCCGGCTGAGAGCTTTCGCTCGCCGTTCTTCCTCCTCCGGCCACCTCTCCGGGAGCTTGAAGGCTCGTTGGGTTCGTGGCAAGGCGAGGAAGGTCCTGGGGTAGGACTTGTGGATCGAAGCTGCGTTGAAGAGGTAGGGTTCTTCTTCTAAACTCCGGTTGCTTTTGGGTTTTGAGATCCGGATTTGTTTTCCTTAGATCTCCGTGTATTGATGTTGGTTTTTGGTTTGGGAGCCTTGAGTAGCTTCGTGGCACTGAGATCTACCAGCCCACCTAGTTTGGTGAGGTATGGTGGCGGTTTCCGACGGTGTTCCTCGCCGTCCGGCCGCCGGCGCGACCCAATCATGATCGATCTCATGGGATGAGATCGATCTTGGTCGGGGTGGCCCAGCCCGCCCGAGCGAGAGCGATCTCCCTGGGAGGGAGATCGATCTCTTGGCGGCTGGTGCCTGTGCGGTTTGCGTCCATGTCACCTACAAGATCGATCTTCATATGGGTGGAGATCGATCTCGTGGGGGTGACCAGGACGGGTGCTTCTAGCCTCGAGGAAGATCGATCTCCATGCTATAGGAGATCAATCTCCTTCAGTGCAGAGAGGGTTTTACTTGCTTTAAGTGCTGTTTTGCCCGCGGGGCTTCGCATGCGAGTGGTTTTTACGGTTTTACCCTCGGGGCTTGTCCTGTCATGGATCATGCATGAATGTTTATTGCTTTGTGGTTGAACCGAGAGGGTGATGCCTCTCGGGGTGTGTAGAATAAATGGGCTGACGGTATGCCCTTACCGCTTTGTGGTGAACCGGGGGAGTCATGACCCTCGGGAGTGTTTAGTATAAATGGGCCGAAGGTGTGCCCTTGTTGTGTTGGTTGTTTACAGCTTTATCATATCTTATCCTGCCCTGTTTCCCTGTGGATTAGACATGCTAGGGTAGGTTGGGTGGGTGTTGACTCTGCTGCTTAGAGTACCGAGTGATGGTAGTCTTAACCTCGGTTGTTCCGCCAAGTGCGGAGATCCCGCTTGGAGAAGGGGGTCCTACTGGTTGCGTCGTGTCCACCCTGTGTCAGGGAATGTCGGAGTTGCCCACCCCTGAGCAGTGGCGTTATCGGAGATACGCACCTAGGACAAGAACCCTTCGGGTTATTGATGGGATTGTGGGATCCTTGGCAAGCCTCGGTACTTGGCATAAGAGTGTGTCCGGTTGCTTTACCCTTGTTTGTGGGAGTTGTAGAGTAGGACCCTGCTGAGCTGTTGCTCATGCCTACCTTGACTGTGTTTGTTGCAGGTGCAGGTGGCCGCTCTGTCCCACTGTTACCCCCTCGGTCGTCTCGAGGCAGCGCTCCGGATCCTGACCATGTCTGAGGGTCAGGATGGGTTCGTCTGTGCGTTCGCGGAGACCCCGGTGGGTGTTGTGGTTTCTTTTTGGGGATTGTGATCCCTGGTAGCTGTTGTACTAAACCCTGTTAACTTCTTATTGCTGGTTTGTAATAAATGTTAATAGTTGTTTAGTTAGCTTGCTTCCGCTCTTTCTCTGTGCTGTCCAACTGTTTCCGCCAGCTGGGCTTTAGTCTCAACTGTTTCCGCCAGTTGAGGCTGTAGTTGTAGGTTTTCTCCCCCTCGCGCCCCCGGCCCGGTTGCGCTCTGCGGGCCGGGGCGCGACAGCGGCGGCCTACACCTTCCTTCCCTTCCCGCGGCGGCTCTTCTTCCCCTATCTTCCTTCTTCTCCGGCGACGGTTGTGGGTAAGGGAGTGCCCGGTGGACTCCCAGCGACTCCAGGCGGCTCTCCGATGAGCTGGAGATGACGACGGCGACGGAGGATGGTGGATTAGCAAGGATTGAAGACGGAATTGGCGTTTATGGTAGGGTTTCTACCTTGTTCTTTGGGTTAAGCTTAAGTTAGGGTTTGATTGTTCGATCTGCTGTTTTATTTGTGCTGATTAGTTCCTCTAAGCATGCTAAATTACTGATTGAAGTCTATGGAGATTTGATTGAGATTTATTTGGGTTTTATGCATGTTTTCCCCGGATTTCATCAAAGCTCTGTTTTTCTGCGAGCTAAGCTGTTCTAGCTCAGATCGTGGCTCGTACATGCATGATCTCGTTTTATCATCAAGGTGAGAGTTGTAGATCTTCGGATCTACTTCCTATTGCCGCTGATTTCATAACTTTCGGAGTTTTCTACGATTTATGGTGATTTTTCTTCGGATCTGCGACGAGACCGAAATTAGTGAATTGATTAGTGAATTCCGGGAAGATTAGCCATTAGATTAATCTAATTCTTGGGCTGCATGTTCCTAGTATGCTAATATTAATTTACCTAAGGTTGATTTCCAATTTGACGTCGTTTGGACGTCGAATTGATAAGATTTCATCGCCTCTAACTAGGGTTTAGTGTAGAAATCCAAGAATTAGCTTGTTAGTGGATTCCTATGTTCTAATTAGTCCCTTGATGCATGCTTAGTAATTGATTGAAGCTTCATGCAAATTGATGTGGGTTTTATCTGGATTTTTGGAAGTTTTTTCCGGATGTTGCCGAAGCTCAGTTTTTCTACGAGCTGAGCTGTTCTAGCTCAGATCTGGGCTCGTACGTGCATGATCTCGTTTGATTATCAAGATCAAAGTCGTAGATCATCGAATCTACTTTCAATTGACGCTTATTTCATAATTTTCAGATTTTCGTACGACTTATTATGAATTGTTCCCTGATTTGCGACGAAACTGAATCTTTGATAAAAGCTTGGGTTTTTGGCCGAAAATGGAGTTTTTCTTGATCCATTTGTTTCGTTCTTCTCGTAGTAGATTGCTAAGATGGTTAGATATCATGTATATGAATTCTAGGGTAATTATGAAGGATTTATGATGAGTTTTAAGCATGTGTAGCTTTAGGTTTCAATCATGCAAATATTATCTTTCCTCGCAATTAATGTTAATCTTGTTAGATTTATGTGTGTATTTAATTGCGTAGAATAAACGGGCTGACAGTATGCCCTTTACCACTTCGTGGTTAAACCAAGGGAGTTATGCCCTTGGGATGTTTAGATAATTGAACGGGCAGAAGGTGTGCCCTAGATTGTATCCACTATATTTATTGTTGTTATTGTGATTGCGTGGCCGGGGTTGTGCCCCGTTGTAGAAATTACGGTTGACGGCTGCGGATGCCGTTGTAATGCCAAAATTTTGATTGAATGTGGTGTTACTTGTTTACGGCCCGTGGGCACCGTTATAATATTGGATGATTGTAATTTAGACCTTTATCTGTTTTAGGACCCTTGCTATGTTTACTCTTTGGCAAGCTATAGGCTATGCCTAGCCCTGTATGTTGTGATTTCATACTGTTGCATGCTTATCTTTCTGCATTTCTGTGTGCGTGAGCATTGCATGCATTTGCTTGCATTAGAAGCCTTAAGGATAGGTGGTAGGCGATGGATTCGATCGCCGATCCGGGGTTCTCCTGTAGACCGGGTCTAGTCCTAGGACCGGGGTTTGGGGTAGTCGAGGATTAGGACGTGATTGTCATCAATGACTATGTTTGATATTATTTGAGGATTATTAGGTAGTCGGACTGGAATATTGTGGTTGAGGTTTAGAGGTCGTGTTGTTTCTCCAAGGCCAAGTGTTAAGGATGGATGTCGATGCGTTCCCTGACGTGTGTGTCCCCGCGAGAGATGGTATGGCTGGGCAGGTTGGTACCTGGACAGGAGCCCGCAGTCTTTGTTTCCTCTCGTTTGTTCTTGGGTAAGGGTGATCCCGTATGGTACCGTTCCCCTGTTGGTGCTTAGGGTGATCTTGGTAACATGTTCAAGAGAGAGGTTCATGATGGGAGCCCTTGGGACATCGATAGGATTATGGGACCCTTGACATTCCTTAGACTTAGGCGGAGAGGCAACACAGTTGTTGTTTTCCTCCCTTCAGTGTGATGTAGAATAGCGTAGAACCCTACTGAGCTTTGTTGCTCACTCCAACCTGGGATGCATCGGCGATGCAGGTCGATGCAGTTCCTTCTTTTTTCAGGTAGTTGCGGCTTAGAGACGGCACGTGAGATCGAGGACATCATCACTTTATCTTATTCAATTGATTTACAGCCTTGAATGTACGAATTGTAATATGAAGGAGAAATGTATTTGTATTTCAATTTGATGTAAATTGATCAGAGATTGCTGTACTCAAAGGACTTGAACCATTATTGTATCTTTTTAAAGTTAATTGAGTATTGCATTGGTTAATTTGTATTATGATTTGATGATAGGATAGTTTAAATAAATTGTGAATATTATAATCATGCATCAGGTTTAAAAGTGATGTTTACAAGGGAGACTCTCGCAGTTTGATTTTAGATTTAGGACCCTCACGTCCCGGCCCGGATGGGTTTTCTGGGTCGGGGCGTGACAAAGCGTGACATGTGGGCTGAGCCTAAACTGAATATTGCTTCTTCTGTTCTTGAAGTAGAATTGAAAGCTATTCGGTCTGCGGTTGTCTCCATCCTTTCGAGAGGCCAGCCGAGTATGGCTGGAAGTGCAGAGCTGGTTCGTGATATATGATGGCTAATATGAAGTTTTGATATTTGCTCTTTGATGTACATACCTGGGGAATGTAATGCCATTGCGGATGATGTAGCCAAACAGGCTCGTAGGCAGTCCCCTTTTGTGGGGAGTTGAGTTTTGTTGAGGTGAGTTGTTGTTTGGGTCGATGACCCCCTAGCCCCCTGGGTTTATCTCAAAAAAAAAAAGAGACAAGTTGCGAATAAGCCGGGTGTTTTTGAGAGGGAACGATATGTTGGGAGTTATCCACTCTGACATAGTTATTAGTTATCACACTCTCTCTTTTATTCTCTCCCACGGTTTTATTCTCCACTCTTGGATTTCCACCCTTAGATCTCTACCGTAAGTTGTTTCCTTGCTCTGTCTTATAAGATTGATGATAATTGAAATAAATAGAAGGTATTTTGGTATTTTTAAAAATACTATCCACGTAACTTGTAAACCTATATGTCAAATCACCAATAAGGTAAACGAAAACATATTATGATCTAAACATTCAATGGCTCCAATACCACGCTCAATCTATCAGCCTATCAATTCCAAAAACTTAAACTGATGGGATACAAAAGAAATTAGATTTCTAAAATATTTCTTCAATATTTGTTTGGGTTAATTACATATCTAGTGCCAAATATTATGATATTACTTATTAGCGCCTCAATTATGATATCAAAATTAACCTCCCTTAACACCCCCCCCCCCCCCCCCCCCCCACCCCACACACACACACACACACACACACCATTATAGCACATAAATTGCTTTCCATCCATTTCGTCCTGTTAAGGGCATGCCTGTTTAGCTGGAGTGTTCTTAACTAGACTGTTATACTAAGGGGGTGTTTGTTTCGCTGAAATGTTTTGGAATGGAGTGCTGGAATGGAATGTGATTCCTGTGGAATGGAATGGAATGGAAAGGAATGGAATGGAATGTCACTTTTGCTATTTGTTTGGTACTGATGGAATGGAATGGAATGTCATTTTTGTTGTTTGTTTGGTGTTGGAATGAAAACAGAATCCAGTGACTTTTTCAGTTTTTGTGTTTGTTTTGCGATGGAATGGGGGATATGGTCACCCCTAAATGCTAGTAGTGAGAATACCACCATGTGTTTCGATTTTGATATATATTAAACTTTTTATGACATTTATAATATAATATAATTGTCATATTTGGATATCTATATTGATGAAAATATAATAATTGTCATATTTTGGATATTGGAGAAGGAATTTTATTGGCCAAGGTATTTTTTTCATTCGATGATGGTAATCAATTTTATTGACGGAACATTTAAGTTCTGAACACTTAAGATAATGTTAATCGGATGCTTTTAAGGAGAAGGTGCTGGAGCAAGAGGCAGAGATCCTCCCCTGTCGGGCCTTGGCGTCTCTGCTGTCTCCGCAGCCATCCGCCGCCGGGACCCCTCGCCTCCTCGGCCCCGCCATCAAGGTTTGGGACCCGTGCCACGTGCTCTTCCCTCCTCCTGCTCCCGCAGGAGGAAGACATGACGACTAACAGTGAAGAAGATCGCGAGAGGCTGGTTCTCTGCGCGGGATAAGAGAGCATTGGAAAGTTATTCAATATGGAAAAGAGTTGGCTGGAAAACTTGGCTGGAAAATGTTTAGGGCCAAATTATGGCCAGAAACATTTGACTGGAATTGAAAGTTTTGGAAAGGTTTTGAAATGGGTCTGGAATGGAATGAAGTCCATTCCAGTAAAATAAACACCTCAACTGCTGGAATGCCATTCCATTCTGACCATTCTAATTATTTTTCTAGGAAAACAAACACCCCCTAAAATATGATTCCTGTGGAATGGGCTCGAAAGAAAAAGCATGTCATTTCACCCCTAGAATTAAACACTTGAGAGTGCTGGATTGGACTCATTTCCACTTCATTTCATATCCACCGAAACAAACAGCCCCTGAACTGACCAGAGAACTCAATTACTCAAAACATGGAAAATCAAATCCATGGTGGTACCTTTTGAGCTGAGTCCTCGGACCAAGTATATTCTCTTTTGTACCATGCCTTACCCCTTTTGGGCTTATCTACTTAAAAAAACCCAAAAAAAAAAGCCAGCTACAGCTCATTGATTTTAAACCAACTGTTTGGGGTCTTGGACTGGAATTCTTAGAAGAATTTATGGTTATAAAATCAACAAATTTATTTAACTCATGAATACGTTGTGGATTTTATGAACGTTTCTACGTCTTAAGATTGACAGTGGAATGAACATAGTCAGCTTTATCTTGCTCTCCCATTTCAAGTTAAAGACCTTGAATGCACCAACCCAAGGAATTCTCGGGACTTAGTAGTTGGACTTGGGCACATGCAACGCTTGCCCAACTAATCTTGAAGCCCATGGATTCTGGTATTTATAGGTGTACAGGCACATGTATGTCCAACATGATGATGTAGCAACACAATTCTTTCCTCCAACATGCAACGCGTGTTTGAAGCTTTTTCTACCACGTCAGCAGCAGCCAATAATATCTTCATCTCAGCTGTTACAAATGACTTGGTTTGAGTCAAATTGATTTGCACTTCTTGTCCGGCTCAAACAAGTTCCAGTTAATTTTACTTTTTTTAGGAAAAATTGAGCCTTTCAAGCTTTAGCTCGGCTCAATTAAGCTCGTTCGAATTTGTTTAGACTCGAGCTTGAGCTGAGCTCAAACATAGAAATAGGCTCTAATCTTTGGCAAGGTCAAACTAGACCATGCTTAGGCTTGACATTGCTAGCCAAGTCGATTAATTAAGTTATCAAATTTGAAAAATAATATAGTTTATTGATTAGATATATTTTTGTATTATATCATAAATTATTGTCCTAGGCTCGGCTAATCTTGAAAGCTCAGCTCAGAGATACAGCTCGAAGCTCGAGAATCAAGCTCGAGCCTAACCTATAGTGCTACGAACTGAGCTCGAGCTTGAAGTTGAGCCTAATGTGGTTTAGCTCGAGCCGAGCTTCGACAAGCTAGAGTTCGACTCGACTCAATTCGAATACAACCTAACTACACTACTGTTGGTAGTTAACCTGGGAAGGGTGATTCCATATACACCTATAAATCTTCCAAGTATACCCCAAATTCTGAATACACCCTAGGAAAATTTGCAATAATAGATTTTGCCAAGTACACCACTAATATTTGGATAATAACCCTAAAATGCCCTTAGCCATCATACACCCCAACACCCCCCAACCCCACTCCCCCCCTACCCAACGATCCCCTTTGACGGCTGGGCACCGCCGAGCCTCCCTTCTCCGGCGAGCTTCGGTCTTCCACGGCCGAACACTCCCTTCTCTCGGCATCTAACGACATCTGACGGCGTACAAGACCGGTTGTCATCTACAAACGCCTTCATCCGAGCCGGCCCGCCCATTCCTTCTTCGACGGCAAGAGATCGAGGGAAAAGAAGACGAAATAATGGAGAAAGGGAAGGCGAAATCCAAGGAGACCGGAAGAGGTAACGGATTTAGGCATCCCATTCGTATATTTGCTTTTTCCTGCAAAAATTCGGCATCGTGAGGCCGCCCTGTAGGTATATAGTTCGTTCGTATATGGCCGAACTAAGTCTAAATGTCCGGTTTTACTCAGCCGAAGATATGATTTTAGTTCGGCTATATAAAACCGAACAAATGATTTTAGTTCGGCTATATAAAACCGAACAAATGATTTTAGTTCGGCTATATAAAACCGAACAAATATGATTTGTTCAGTTAAAACTAACCGAACTATCTTGTTGGGTGGATATTACCGGCCGATTGGAACCTTAACTTAACCATTGATGTCGGACAGGTAAAGGGGCTCGTTTGAAGCAAATAGGGGAGAGCTCGACGTTGGTCCCGGAGATTGAACGTCGTCGGCCCACGGCATCTGAGAGGCGACGGCGGAGAGAGGAATATGATGAAGAGGACGAGGCATATGAAGGGTTGGGTGAGGGGGGTGGTGGTGAGGGGGGTGGTGGTGATCATGCAGATGAGGAGGAATGGGGTGGGGAACAAGAAGAAGAATTTGATACAAGCGGTCCCATTCCTGGCGGGCCTGAGGACGAGAGTGTCCTAACGGAGTTCAGGACTCATGTCGCATATCGCATTTGGCGTGGAGTGGTATATTGTTTCGTTATTACCACACAAATTTTAATTTTGTTGTTTTTTATTGCAACATGTATTTAATTCTCGATGTCTTAACAATGCAGGAACGCCTCCCATTGAAATGTGTGGCTCATGGGTACATGGTGAAGTCCTGGCACGGCCTCAACGATGACGCATTTAGAGCGGCTGTCCATCAATCAGGTTTAGGAAATCTACTGGATTGTACATACACGACGATCAGTAAGGTGATCGTCTCTGCACTTGTTGAGCGATGGCAGCCGGAGACCAACACCTTCCACCTGCCGTGCGGGGAGATGACCATCACACTTTCCGATGTGAGATCCATTTTAGGTATCTCAGTCGAGGGACAACCCTTGGATTGCCGCAAACTGAACATTGTCAATGCATCACAGTTGGTCTCCGATCAGCTGGGAGTCGCCATCGATAGTGCTTACAAGCACCTAGTGGATAACAAAGGGTCGCTAAAGTTTGGTTGGCTGAAGGAAGAATGTACTATAGAAAAGGTTGGTTTTGATCGTTCGGTAAAGGCGTTTCTACTTTACCTTGTGGGGTGCACGCTATTTTCTGATAAGTCAGGGATCAAAGTACATGCGTCGTACCTACTTGCGTTCAGAGATGTGCAGGCTACTAGTCAGTATGCATGGGGTGCTGCAACCCTAGCATACTTATACCGACATTTGGGTGCCGGTAGTAGGTGGGCAACTAAGCAGATGGGTGGATATCTTACTTTGCTTGAGGTAATGTCTTATGTCGGACATGCATTTTATTTATTCTCTCCTAATACCATTATTTATCTTCACTATGTTTGATTTCGTACAGGCATGGGCATACAATCATTTGCCGTCAATCGTGAGTTGCAACTGAAATCCTCACTACACATGGGACCAACCGCGCGTGAAACGCTGGGTCCCGAGTAGAGATGGTGGTGATATTGCCGTGAACGTAAAGAACATGCGTGAGGCACTGGATAATCTAACGGGAGAGCATGTGAGCTGAAACTTATAGCTACAAATTGTTCAACATACAGATGTTCATATATGGTACTTATTTTTGCATTGATTACAAGTTGATTGGGATCCTTATGAAAAGGAAAGGGGACCATTTCCAGAAGATAATATCAGCTTCTACTTCGGCACGTTGCGTGGTATGGAGTATGTCAAGCCCTATCATCCAGATAGGGTACTTCGTCAATTCGGGATTGTACAGATTATACCGGGAGAACCACTAAAGCCTACCTCCCAGTTTATAGCCACCGGGAAGACTGGACGAGGATATACGAGGAACTTCGACTTCGTGCCGGGGTATTGGAATAGATGGACCGACCACACGATCCGGGCAGCAAGGACCGGCACTAAAGTCCGGCAAAGGCCACAACAATCCGTGCCGCAGTACATGGGATGGTACAGATCTATTTCTCATGTGAGGGTGCAAAACCCAGACTACATATCAGCTTCGTATCGGAACCGCCGAGCGACACGTGACTTACCTGTTATTGTGAGTCAATACTAGAATTCCTTTTAAATCAAAGCACGATAGTTACTACTAACTTCCTCAATATGGTACTTATATTTACGCCTACTTGTTTTAACCCTAGTATGATCGCGTTGTGGAGCTTATTGACGATACTGTTGCGCACGGGAGTGAATGAAGCGTCGACGAGCATATGAGAAGATGGCGCGAAGTCAGTGGGATCGTACATATGCACGGAGACTACACTGGAGTACACACGTACCAGAGGCGAGGAGGAAGAGGAAGAGTGTAGTTTGAGCAAGTGTAGCAAGTTTGAATTAAGTATGTTTTGAGCAAGTGGATGTGGATAAGCAGGTTTTGTTATGTTAATTTCGTTAGTGTGGAAGTCTATAGTTTCTATAGTTTGTGGATGCTTGTCGTTAGCTTCGTCAATTCAGCTTCTACTTTGGCATGTGACGCACCTTGAAATCGGTTAGGATTGATCCAAGATGTCAAAATCTGGGTTTCGAACAACTTGGATCGATCCAATATGGGTCTGGATCGATCCAAGATGTAGCAGAGAATCATAGTTCTCTGGAAAAGAAATATGGATCGATCCAATGATGATTTGGATCGATCCAATTTGTACCCAGCTCTCTAGAGAAAGATATTTAGATCGATCCATTAAGGATCTGGATCGATCCAATACTTGACAGAAAATATGGCTCTCTGGAAAAGGGTCTAGATCGATCCCAACCGCATTGGGAGCGATCCAAAAATCCCTGGATCGATCCAAATTGTCTGGATCGATCCAAATAAGGCACGTTAGCTTGTTATGTTTATTGATCGTAACCAATCAAAATTTATTGCTATGTTCGGCTTTAAGCAACCGAACAACACCCAGCATTTCGGTTTAATAAAACCGAACAAATCAGATAAGTTCGTTTAAAAGAATCTGAATACAATATATAGCTCGGCGGCCAAATAACGAAGATCGATCTTTTCCTGATGAAAGATCGATCTTCTATAAACCCATCCTCTGGAACATTGGATGCACAGAAGAGATCCATCTTTAAGAGGCTAGAAGATCGATCTTCTATAGGTTCGGTTGAATGAGACCGAACATGAATACCGTGTTCGGTTTAATTCAACCGAACGTCTGGGTTATATTCGGTTTCTCATAACCGAACATAACCATAATCCCATACTTAGTTTTTAATACATGAAGAAATCGAACAACCACAACACAAAATAGATAACTATTGGGTACAAGTGCATCAGTATACCAGATTACATATTATGTTAAATGTTTATCAATCTCACAAGCCACCATTGGTCTCAGCAGTCGGAGTCAGAATCGGGATCGATATCAATAGTTTCTCTGGTGGCAACTGACGAGGGGATGATCTGCTTGAAATGGGCAATCTCCTTCACGTAAATGCTCCAACCCTCGGCACGTTTGTCATGACCACGAACCCAACTTCTGGCTACAGGTGGCATCGGACTCCCCAGGTGCATATGCAACATCACAAAGTGAGAGGGCACGTAACCAATCACAATGACTGTCCGAGCTTCCTTCGGAGGTGGCGGACTCCGTAGTGGTAGGAAGGTCAGACATTGGGCTTGCGATAAGTGAACAAGGACCACGGAGTAACGCGAAGCAATGAGAGGACCCATATCTTGCATGGTCATCCAATGCGCAGTCGGAGGGAACTCATCAAAGCACGATAGTCTCGTATTGAGCTCCTCAACCCTCTCTGTCCCCTCGATATACAATTTACCATACTCCTCGGCGTAAGCTATCAGCTCACCGAGGAGGTCCCTTCGCACCTGGGCCCAGTTGTCCTCGCCAAACTGCATGAGCCCAGCTACTGCCCTGAAACCACAATTGCCATCATGTCTCACATCTGTAATATTCTCAATGTACGGCCGCAACTGAACTGGGAACTCGTTTATGTACTGGCTACATATGGCAGTGGGACGGGCCTTGGCCGTTGATCGAGTCCGTGCCACCCTCTGTGATGGCTTCTTCTCCGTATGTACCTTGGCCCTTGCTGTGGTTATATGAGTAGCCTCTATCACCGGTGGAACTGACACTGTTGATGAGTTGCTGTCCTTAAAAGAAGAGACGTACTCGAACGCGGAAGGGTCACGACGTGTGGAGGCTTCGGCCTTCTTTTCCTTTGCACTAGGACGACCACGCGTCCGTAACTTGACATCTGGCTCGAGGATGTAGGTGCACTGTGGTTGCCCAAGTTCCTTGAGCTTCCTCAAAATATGCGCCTTACCCACTTCATCTGATGAATTGAATCGGGCATCGATATGGCCATACTCGATCGTGATCTTCAACCCAGGAGTTGTGTTAGGCTTTGTGGCTGAAAGGTCAAGCTTTCTCCAGTGGACATTTATGCACGCTAGTGGAATAGCACGGCCTTCTTGTTTGTATCCAGCAATTTCATGGGCACACGGCAAGCCATGGGTACGTTTCACTTGGCAGGCACAACTGGCTGCGTCCACACCAATGTAATCTGCCCGCTCAGTCTCGGGATGCACAATTTCCAATGCATGCCTTGATATAAAACCTCTCAGCTCACGAAATAGTGCAAGCTTGAGTTTGTGCTGCACAAAATATTTACTTTTCTCGAAGGAAGCAAGAATCGCCGTGTGCTGCCCTTGGATTAATTGGTGAATTGTCTTCCATGATGTGTCAAAACTGCAATTGGCTGCTCCCAGATACCATTTTAACTTCGCATGTGCACTTTCTACCCTGTTTGTAGTGGTGTTCCCAAAATGCATATAGCAATCTGTCCATGCAGCCACAAACTTCTCATTGTACTTATTTAGCCATGAGTCCTTGATATACTCAATGGCTTTTGGGTATCCCATAAAAGTGCGCTCAAAGTGTTGGAGGTTCACGGCATAAGCATCCACGGTAGGTGAGGATACCACCAAATTCCACGTACACAAGAATGAATTCCACTTCTCAGTGGTTTCGAACGTCTTGCGGCAGTTGGCGAGGATGTTAGTGCCGATATGCCATTTGCAGAGCATGTGATTCGTTTTCGGAAATACGCGCTCTACTGCATTCATCAAGGCCAAGTCTCTATCTGTCACGATAACTCGCGGCTTCACACATCCATCCATCAGATCATTCAGCTTGTCTAGAGCCCATGAGTAAGTGCCTTCCGTCTCAGACTTGAGATATGCAAAGGCCGCTGCATATGTGAGATTTGTTGATGTAGCTCCAACTATTTCAAGTAGCAAGAGACGGTACTTGTTACTTTTGTACGTGCAATCCATAACCAGGACCTCTGGAAAGGCACGCAATAGCTCCACCGATGTAGGGTGTGCCCAGAAGATGCTCTGAACACAAGACGTGGCTTCGTCGGTTGTGTGGCACTCAACGTACCCACTCTCGTGCAGATGGTGCAGGAGAGACTGCATCTCCGATCTCCCCGCTCTCTCAACAACTCTATGCTTTGCCCGGGCGTTGTATATGTTCTTCATTGTTGACACATTCGATATATTGTGTGCCTGGATAGTATTCAATATGTCTCTTGGCTTTATCAAGCGCTCTGACATAGCAACCATCATGACCTCCTCTGAGGATGATAGTCTCCCGGCATATGAGTGGCCTTCGAGGTGTCTTGCATGTGGGTGATTGTGCACCCCACACACCACCCTCACCATCCAGTCATCATCAGATGGGAGCTTCACTGCCTTCAGTTTAAATGGACATCCACATTTCTCTTTCTGCTGGGATCAGTGCTGGTTTCCACTGTCTTTCTTTCTGCACCCTTGGTTGTCAACTTCCTCGGCTTCTTGCCCTGCTTCTCTCTATACTTGGCCGAGCTCCTATACTCCCCACTTCTGTCACAGGCAAACGTTAGCCTTGCCCTTCTACCAGGTCCTGCTGCCTCGGAGTGTTGGATCACCACTACTAGTCCATTTTGCCTCCCAATCTCTTGAACCCAATGGATAAGAGTTTCCCGGCTGGAAAATATCAGCACTTGCACCATTGAATCAGTGTTAGCCCTGTATGTAAATGCACTGAACGTAAATACAAATAATAATGCAATTATGCGAGAACCTGCCCCTCCATCCCTGTGGCTTGTTGTTTACCCCAAGGGCAATTTGGGAAATTGCGCCTTGGCGGCCGTTTCACACTGGGTGTGCACACACAGACCTTGGTTGTTGCTTGTGTTTGTCTAGAAAGATTAGGTGGACCCGGGGTTGGAAGTTCTGGGCTTGGGCTTGAGTCTCAGCCCAGGGTTTCCGTTCTGGGCAGGGGAGATCGATCTACATGGCAGTGGAGATCGATCTCTCTGTGCCTGGTGGTTGCCGTTCTGAGCAAGGGAGATCGATCTGCATTGGCATGGAGATCGATCTCTCTGTGCCTGGAAGTCGTTGGCGGTGGCGTCGAAGGACGGCCACGGCGATGGCGTCGAAAGACGGCCACGGCGATGGTCGTCGCTTCCCCTGTCAGGGGAGGGAAGACTTTCCCTCCCCTCCCCCAGCTTTTCCCCACCTTCGCCGGCTTTCCCCGGCCTTAACCCTTCCCCTCCTCCTTCCTTTCTTCCGTTTCTTCCTCCTTCTTCTCCCGGGCTCTGTTTCTTCCCCTGTTCCGGCTGAGAGCTCCCGCTCGCCATTCTTCCTCCTCCGGCCACCTTTCCTTGAGCTTGAAGGCTCGTTGGGTTCGTGGCGAGGCGAGGAAGGTCCTGGGTTAGGCCTTGGGGATCGAAGCTGCGTTGAAGAGGTAGGGTTCTCACTCAAAGCTCCGGCTATTTTGAGGGTTTGAAATCCGGTTTTGTTTCTCGATAGATCTTCTTGTGGAGTTGGTGTTTTCCAGTTTTGAAGCCTTGAGAAGCTTCGTGGCACTGAGATCTACCAGCTTACCTAGTTTGGTGAGGTATGGTGGAGGTTTCCGGCGGTGTCCCTCGCCGTCCGGCCGCCGGTGAACCCAAATCCAGATCGATCTCATGGAATGAGATCGATCTTGGTCAGGGTGGCCCAGTCCGCCCGATCGAGAGCGATCTCCCTGGGAGGGAGATCGATCTCTTGGCGGCTGGCGTCGGTACGTCAAGGGTCACTTACAAGATCGATCTTCATATGGGTGGAGATCGATCTTGTAAGGTGACCAGGACGGGTGCTTCTAGCCTCGAAGAAGATCGATCTCGTTGCTATAGGAGATCGATCTCCTTCGGTGCAGAGAGGGTTTTTACTTGCTTCAAGTGCTGTTTTGCCCGCGGGGCTTCGCCTGCAAGTGGTTTTGACGATTTTGCCCACGGGGCTTAATATGATACTTATCCTGCTTGAATGTTTACCGCCTTGTGGTGAACCGAGGAAGTCATGATCCTCAGGAGTGGTTAGTATAAATGGGCCGAAGGTGTGCCCTTGTTATGCTGTTTGTTACCGCTTTCCCTTTTCATATCCTGCCTTGTTTCCTGTGCATTAGACATGCTAGGTTAGACTGGGTGAGGTTGACCCGTGGACTCCGGTGTTCTAAGGCTAAGCGTGGGATGCCGTTACCCCTGTATGGGTGTCCTACAGGCATCGTCCGGGCCAATCTGTATCAAGAACCGTCGGAGGTAGCCCAGTTCTTGAGCAGTGACGATCGGAGGGACGTAGGTTGGACAGGAACCCTGGGGGGGGAGGACATCGATGGGATCGATGGACTCCCTGGCTAGGCTTAGTCCTTGGTCAGGAGTTAGGGGTCCTGTTGGCTCTGTGGCTTGGAGTACTGAGAGATGGTAGTCTTAACCTCGGTCGTTTCGCCAAGTGTGGAGATCCCGCTTGGAGAAGGGTGTCCTACTAGTAGCGTCATGTCCACCCTGGGTCAGGGATTGTCAGAGTTGTCCATCCCTGTGCAGTGGCTGTCGGAGGGGCGTACTCGGGACAGGAGTCCTTCGGGTTATAGATGGATTTATGGGATCCTTGGCAAGCCTCAGTACTTGGCTTCAGGGTTGGTTCGTTGGGTTTGCCTTCTTAGCGAGAGTGGTAGAGTAGGACCCTGCTGAGCTGTTGCTCATTCCTACCTGGACTGTGTTGTTTGCAGGTGCGGGTTCCAGCTCCTCTCCGGTGCTTCCCCGTCGGCAGTCTCGTGGTGGCGCGCCGGCTCCTGACCATGTCTGAGGGTCAGGATGGTTTTGTTTGTGCTTTTGCCGAGGCCCCGGTGGGTGTTGTAGTTTCCTTTTGGGGATTGTTGATCCCTTGTAGCTTGTTGTACTAAACTCTGTTTAACTCTATTATTACTGTTGTGTAATAGTTGTTAATAGATGTTGTAGTAGCTTGCTTCCGCTTGTGCTTGCAGTCAGCTGTTTCCGCCAGCTGTGCGTTAGTCTCAGCTGTTTCCGCCAGTTGAGGCTAGTAGATGTAGGTTTTCCCCCTCGTGTCCCGGCCCGGTCTGGGTTCTGCGGGTCGGGGCGTGACAAATTAAATATCTCATTTTTAATACATACCGTGGGGGTCGTAAAGGCCTCCGAAAAGTCCTGAACAATAACATTTCCGACAGCGCTATCGGCAGTAGAAACATACGCCTCGAGTGTGAACCCATATCGTCAATGATCTAATCAAGCTAGTATGGCGTAATATTTCATAAAATAGCATGCCTTGACAATGTTCGGTTGATTAAAACTGAAAATAATCAATTATTTCGGTTAAGCTCAACCGAAAGAGTGTATAATGTTCAGTTGGATTAAACCGAAAAGGTATAAATTATTCGGTTGGACTAAACTGAACGCATTTGTAAGTTCGGTTGGAATAAACCGAACATATTAGTAAAGTTCGGTTATATGCAACCGATGTAATTTATATGTTTCAGCTTCGTATAGCCGAACATATACATATAATTCAGTCATACCAGTCCGAACTCAAGCAGCCGGGGATCTTGAAAATTATGCTCGAGAACACAACGAGGAAGAAGTTGTACCTTTTCAGCGGGACTTTGGTCCTTGTCTTCTCCATCCGAATCCCACGACGCCTTACCCGACACCATTTGAAGCCCTACGCCTCCGTTAGAGCAAACACCATGGAGAGGGAAGGTGAGGAGCAACCTGAGGAGTAATGTGGCTATGGGAGGGAAGTATGGGGCAATGCCTCACCTTGGAGAGAGGGGTTTTAGAGTTAGGGAGAAAAGGAAGTGGTGATGGCAGCTTCGTTAGAGGTTGAAGGAGGAGTGGGGTGAGGAAGGGGGGTGAGGAAGGGGGGTGTGCTTAGAAGAACATGAATAGGGAGGATGATGGTGATTTTAGAAGAACATGAATAGGAGGGTAGTTTAGACCTTTCATATAAAAGATATCTCTGGTATTATATCAAATGTTTTAGTGGGGTGTACTTGAAAGATTTATAGGTGTATATAGAATCACCCACCTGGGAAACTAGTTAGATGCATTTTGGGTCTAGTATGCAACAACTGGAATTGATGGCTTTAAATTCCAAGTCTAGTTAAAATCCAATTATATCAAGAGAGTCTCAAGAATAGATGGCAGTACTCACTAGTCAGCAACTGAGCCCGAAAAAGGTCAAAACAAATCTAGATTCTATGGTGCATGCATGGATGCTTTAAAGGTAAGAAAGAACTTGGATGTACCTCCTGTCTGAGGTATTGTGTGGCCAGCACACAATTTGATTAAGAACCTCTTCATAGTTAGTTACTTCTGGGTTGTAGTTTTGTTGAGGTGCTTACTCAATCACTAAAAAATTATGTTGTAGTGTTGTGAACAATGAAACATGAGATTTAAATTATTAGTCAAATAATAATAATTTTGCTTGTTCATGTTGGAAACTGACGCGCGTGTTGGAAAGTGGCACATTTTGAAGAGAGGCTGTAGTTTTGTTTGTTCCTACAAAGATTAAATGTTCTCACGACTCTCTTTTTGGTGCAGGGACTGTTGGATCCACCCGTGATGTCACTGGTGGTTTTGTGTCACACCCCGATCCAGAAAATCCATCCGGACCGGGGCATGAGGGACCTAAACCTATTCAATCATCTCTGGCGGATTTATATAACAATTTTCACAACTAATTTGAGCAATTCTATCAGAAGGGGGCAGTATAGTAACTTCTAATAAACTACTATCTAAAACAGTTCCATATTAACATCAGAGTAAACAAGCTTACATAATTATACAAACCTCATATTTATTCAATTTAGTCCTCGAATACATATTCAATTTAGTCCTCGATCAATAATTATATGTTCGGGTTAAGGAAACCGTTCAAATAAGGTATGTACGATACATAGAACTGTTCATATAGGGTATGTTCGGTTGGAACCAATGAAACATATGTATGCTTGGTGCATTGGCTCCGAACTGAGTACGTAGGTTCGGTCCAATGAGACTGAACCAAGTATGTAGGTAACCGAGCTAGGGTTAAGAGACCAATGGGATGCGAGGGGATGGTACCTTCGCTTCGTCTTCTTCACCATCGTCTTTCCGACCGAGAGATGTTCGCATATGTTGGAGAAGGTATAGGGGGTCGGTTGCGATGGTAGAGTTCCAAAGTTAGAAGACGGTAAAGAGGGTATTTGAGTCAAATGGCTAAAAGATATATTGGATATTAACTAAAGATTTTACTGGGGTCTATCTAGTACAATAAATGGTGTATTTAGAATCACGCTTATTTTAGGCCTAGTCTTTGCTCAACTAATAAAAAAGAAATAAATCAAATGATAATGGAGAGGATAAATTTATGTTCCAGAAGGTGACGGTGAATAATGAGGCATGGGATATGAGTTGGGAGTTTTTTTACATTATTATCATTGAAAAATCTCCAAATTATATATTTATCCTAAAACTTTCAAATAACGTACATATTCCTCAATTCTTTAGCCTCTTATATAAATACCCTCGTGTCAACTCCCAATATGATAAATTGAAAATTTGTGTAATTTGATAGGTTTTTAAAAGATAATTATTATTAGAAATTTTATTAGGTTTCTATTTAGATTGATATATTAGTGGGCAAACCATTACATTTGTGAGAGTATTTCCAACAGCTTCCCTATGTCATTTTCTATCTCTAAATTTAGAGAATATGATTAGAAAACGTCACTCAACAACTTTCCTTTCCCTAAACCCATTCCTTATCTCATTCCCTAAATATAGGGAATATGTTTAAATTTAGAAAATGAGATATGGAATGAGTTTGGATATAGGGAATATGTTAGGTAATGTTTTCTTAATCATATTACCTAAATTTAAGAATTGGAAATAGAACATAGAATCTGTTAGGAATGAAATTGTGTTTCCTATTCATTAAATATGTTTATATCTTAAAACTTTTAATATTATAGGGAATCAATATAAGGAAATTATTGGGTGAACAAAGCAAAAAATGATTTCTCATAGATAATGCCATCAAATCACACTAAAATGAGGGCATGGGTAAGGAATATGTTGGAATGCTCAAACCAGGTATAAACTGAGTTGACTTGGAGTCAAAGCCTTCATGTGAAGTTTTTGAGTCAAAAAGAATAATAGGTAAAAGCATATGGACTTGGTGTGAAACATGTGCTATTATACATTACATGAATGACCATTACCTAACCCTCATTTATGAGGTTGAAATTTTTACCCATACATGTATGGCCATTTGTCTTGTTGTATGAGATTTACCTATAAATAAGCATTGGATGAAACAATGTGGGTGAGCTGAAGTGAAGAGAAGCTCTTATCTTTCTCTTGTTCTCTTCTCCTCCCTCCCTCCCTCTCTCTCTCTCTCTCTCTCTCTCTCTCTAGTTCTTACATATATTAGGTGTGTTGGTGTGTTGCTTTTAATATTTATACAACACGTTATCAACACGAGACTCTACCACGTAGGGGAAAAGGAGAGAATCAGTCATGTATATCTTACTGACAGTTACTTTGTTATTATGCTAGATATTCTTATTCTAACCTAGGTTATATAGTGTTTGAAACACATACTTGTAGATGAAGTACAAGCCATATATGAAGACTAGACCATTGTGATGCCTGAAGCACACATGATAAAATAATTGTACCAGAAGTACAAAATTTGATGTACCTGAAGTACAAATTAAGAAAGTGCCTGAAGCACATGACTTGGTGCCTGAAGCACAAGTTACTACAACAGTGCCTGAAACACTTAGTTTGCATCCGAAGTGCAAATCACTATATTGTGCCTGAAGCACATGAACTCGTACCTGAAGTGCGAATTATTTCAGTACCAGAAGTACATTCATTAATTTTTATTATTGTTAATATAATGCTTAAGTACATATTTACTTAAAGCTTTAATACCTGCAGTTCATATCAGTCATTCACTATATGTACATTTTAATGTGGGATATTATCGGCCCTTCGGGGCCACCCGAGTAGTCAGCGTGACCGCTCGGACTTATGGGAATGAAGCCCACGGTTCGAATCTGGATCACCGATCCGCCAGGAAAACCTGGGCTCAAAAAAAAAAAGAAATTTTTTTTGCTGCTATTTCTTTTATTTTATTTAATTCTTGGCATATTTTTTTTGTACAATCTGATCATGGCTAGCTTAGTGAAGTTGGAGTTCCTTCCCCTAGATGTTACCGGCAGTAACTATTTATCCTGGGCGCTGGATGCTGAACTCCATCTAAATGCTAGAAACCCGGGGAGCACTATTAAGGAGGGGAATGTTGCCACGCCAAATGAAAAAGACAGTGCCATTATATGTCTCTGTCGCCACATCCATGAAGACCTGAAAAATGAGTACCTTGCTATGCGGGACCCACTAGATTTGTGGAAAAACCTAAGTGATAGGTTTCAACACTTAAGAACTATTGTCCTCCCCACTGCCCAATACGACTGGATGCACCTACGTCTTCAGGATTTTAAGACCATTAGTGAATACAATTCAGCCCTCCACAAAATCACATCTTAATTAGAACAATGTGGCCAACCCATATCTGACCAAGACAAACTTGAGAAGACATTCTCCACCTTCCATGCCTCGAACCTGATTTTATAACAACAGTATATGCAACGTGATTATAAGAAGTATTCTGAACTGATTGATGCCTTACTTAGAGCTGAGAGACAAAACCAAATTCTGTTAAAAAATCATGAGTCCTATCCCTCTGGCTCTGCTCCATTTTCAGAAGCAAATGCTAATGCCTATCGTGGACACGGTCATAGATGTGGTCGTGGCCGTGGACGCGGACTAGGCCGTGGCCGTGGGCGAGGTAATGATAGGTTTCATTATTATCGCGAAGGATACAATGCCCCTCAATCTCTCCATAAAAATGATCAAGTAGAGAATAGAAAAAGAAAAGAACTTGAAGATGGAACCTCTAAGAAGAATGATGATGAATGCTACCGATGTGGAGGAAAATGGCACTGATCTCGCAACTGTCGTGCGCCCAAGCATATTGTGGAAAAACACACAGCAAGAGGGAAGAAAAAATGTGTTGAAATAAACTTTACAGATTTCGATGGCATGACTGATATTCCCTTTCCTGAAGCCCCCATGGTTGGTACATCTCTGGATGTATCAGAATTCCTCGTAGGATCTGAGGAGTGGATGGACACTAACTAAAATCATGTATTATATCTAGAGTACTTATATCTACTAGTATGTAATTGGCGTGTTATCCTATGTATTTTTGAATGATTTAAAGTTTATGCATATCCTATGAATGCATATATTGCTCTAATTGTTTCCCAGATGGATGGCGATGCATGTCTTGCAGACAGTGTACTAACAAACACGATCCTCCGAGATCGTAAGTACTTCTCACAGTTAACATTGAAAGGATCAAATGTTAATACAATATCAGGTCCAGTAGACTTGATTGAAGGCTCTGGAAGAACCACCATAGTTTTGCCCGGGGGACAAAACTATCTATTGATGATGCATTATACTCCACTGAATCCAGAAGAAATCTACTCATCTTCAAGGATTTACGTCGTAATGGATATCATATGAAAACGATGAATGAAACTGGTGTAGAGTATTTATGCATCACACTTACAGTTTCATGCCAGAAGCATGTGCTTGAGAAGCTTCCTGCCCTTTATTCTGGTTGATACTATACAAAAATAAGACCAATAGAATCACATGCAGTGATGCACCAGAAGTGCACTAATCCAAGTGATTTTATACTTTGGCATGATCGACTTGGTCACCCTGGATCGATGATAATACGATGAATCATTGAAAATTCACATGGGCATAGTCTTAAGAACCAGAAGATTCTTTTACCCAATGTATATTCATGTATTTCTTGCTCTCAAGGAAAACTAATTGTAAGACCATCCCCATCTAAGGTCACCTCTGAATCCCCAAGTTTCATGGAGAGAATTCAAGGTGATATATGTGGACACATTCATCCCTCTAGTGGACCATTTCGATATTTCATGGTCTTAATAGATGCATCCACGAGATGGTCGCATGTATGCCTACTATCTACTCGTAACATTGCTTTCGCTAAACTTTTAGCTCAGATCATTCGGTTACGAGCCCAGTTCCCAGACTATCCCATCAAGACAATTCGTCTTGATAATGCTGGTAAGTTTACATCTCAAGCATTTTTAGATTATTGTATATCAGTTGGGATAAATGTGGAACACCCTGTTGCACACACACATACTCAGAATGGTCTAGCAGAATCACTTATTAAACGTATCTAATTGATAGCTAGACCATTACTTATGAAGTCCAAATTACCTGTCTCAGCTTGGGGGCATGCTGCATTACATGCAGCATCTTTGATACGAGTCAGACCATCTGCATATCATAAATTTTCACCAATGCAACTTGTTTTTGGCCAACAACCAAATATTTCTCACTTAAGGATTTTTGGATGTGTGAGGGCCCGTCCCTCCGACCTGGCTCAACCGCGTGGGTCGAGAGCCGGTTTCCTGTTGGTTTGTTTTCGCGTCGGGTACGATCGGGTGATCGTATGGTGGTTTTTAGCCCAGGGGCATTTGGTAAATATCCCCTCTAGTGGTCGGTTTTACACCCGCGTTGCACCCACGGCCTTGGATTGATGTATGTGTTTGATTAGAACCTTAAGGGCGCGTCCGATCGGAAAATCAGAGCTCGATCGGGAAAGATCGAATCGGACGACTGAGATCGATCCTAATCTCTATATAAGGCATGTCCCTTTCTCTCCCTTTCTTTCTCTTCTCTCCTATAGTTTTCTCTCTCTCTCTCTCTCTCTCTCTCTCCTATGGCTGTGTTAGGGCTTTGGAGTGCGGCTTTCGAGGCGCGGATCTTGGCGGCTTGACTGGTTGGACGTGTGGAGGAGCTGCCCTACTTGCTCAAGTAGGTGTTTCTACCTCGATCTCGTGATCGGGTTCTCCTAGGATAGGTTTAATGCCTTTTCGCTGTAGGAATACTTGTTAGAATGTTATGTAGCTCATTGCACATGTGTTGTGGATGGTTTGAAGTATTCATAACTTGCGATTTCCGTATTTTAACAACTGATTTCCGTATTATCGCCGTATTATCGATTTTCGCCCGTTTTGACCTAAATAGGAGATTTAGCCATAAAAAATGTGATTTCTTCGCACCATTGGCTTCCCCATCGTTAATTACGCATGCTTGCAAAATCCTATTGATTTCCAACAAGATTTGATGGTTGAAATCCAAGAAATTGGATTTCCGGCACTGTTCTAATGAACAGTGCAATAGACCTGACGGTCGACCGTTGGATCGACCGTCAAGCGTTTATACGTTTTTCCTGGGCCTCACGGTCGACCGTCGGATCGACCGTCAGGCTTTGTGTGGTTTTTGCTCTCTCAGGCTCGATGCTCGGATCGACCGCGAGTTCTCCTTCTTTTTTCATTTGCCTCACGATCGACCGTCGGATCGACCGTCAGGCTCTGTTTGGTTTTGGGCTTCCCAGGGTCGATGTCCGGATCGACCGTCGCCCTTATGGTTTTCCTTGTTTTGGTCTCACGGTCGACCGTGACATCGACCGTGGCCTCACGGTCGACCGTCGGATCGACCATCGCATCGATCGTGGGCCCTTGAGCATTGTTTTCTGGCTATTCTTGAATGGCTTTCATTCATGATTGATATCTAAACATGTTGGGAAGTTTGCATGTTGTTTTCATGGAGTTTTCATGGAGTTTCTATTGAGATTGAGGATTGGATCGCGTGTATATCCCTTTTGAGTAAATTGATGTTTTGGCTTGCATTTAAATACATGTTTGGTTGGTAATTATATGCTAAATTGATTGATTAGCCATTAGCTAGCTATGAGTGCTAGCTAATGCGGAATTGTGGAACCTTAGCCTCTTGTCGGCGAGTGCCGAGGGCTATTGTATATCTGTTGAACCTATAGTTGATGCTGTGGCATATAGAGACATCTAGGGTAGATGTTTGTATAGGTTCATGCATTGTATGCATTAGAGGCATATGAGGTTAGGCGGGCGATGGGTTGATCGCCGATCCGAGGCTCTCGGGTAGCTCGGATCTAGCCTTAGGACCGTGGCTGGGTAGTAAGGATTAGGGCGTGATTAATTGAATCTCATGTTATCGAGGATGTGTTATAGTTGACTCTGATCAATGTTTTGAGGTTTAGAGGTCGTGTTGCCTTCCCAAGGCTAAGTGTTAAGGATGATTGTCCATGTCCCTGACATGGTCCCCAGGCAGTGGTTTCCTGTTGGGTAACGGTGATCCTACTGCATCTGGTTCTTTTCCTCCCAGCGTGTTGGTTGATGTTCCCAGCGTGGTCGGTTGAGAAGTGTAGGATCCCTTGGGGAGTCGATAGGGGTTGTGAGACCCCGTGGCATTCCTTAGGCTTGAGTGGGGAGACAACACTGTTGTTGTTTTCCTCCTTTCTGTGTGCCGTAGAGTAGAACCCTACTGAGCTTATCGCTCACTCCTACCCGGGCTGCGTTTGCAGGTGCAGACGCCAGTTCTTCTTCAGTAGAGCCGGTGGGATCTGTGTTTGGCGGCGCGAGTACTTCCAGAGGCGCTTGAGGTTGCTGGAGGACGACTGTTGTACCTTTTGATAGTTTGTATATTATAAACATCTTTTGAAGAATTTTGGATTATTGTATAAATCTTTCCCTTGGAGGAGTTTGCTATAGAATCTTGTATCAGTACAACTTGATGTATATATATGAATTGAATTTCTGTTTCGACTCTGGAATATCAATTGTTTAAATTTATCTGTCTTTTCCGCTTTGTATCGCGCCAATTGGAGATTAATAGTGATAGGAACCCTCACGCCTCGTCCTGGATGGGTTTTTCTGGGTCGGGGTGTGACAGGATGTGCTGTCTATGTTCCAATTCCTCCACCTCAGAGAACCAAAATGGGTCCTCAACGCCGACTTTGTATTTACGTTGGTTTTGATTCTCCTTCTATCATTAGGTATCTAGAGCCTTTAACAGGATATTTGTTTAGAGCACGTTTTGCAGACTGTCACTTTGATGAGCCAGTATTTCCACCATTAGAGGGAGACAAGAAGAAGCTAGAAGCTCAAAATGAAATTGTATGGAACAATTCGACACTGTCTCATCTTGATCCTAGGATAAGTCAAACTGAACTCGAAGTTCAGAAGATTATCCATTTGCGGAAGATTACGAATCAGATGCCTAATGCATTTACTGATTCACAATGAGTGACGAAATCACATATTTTAGCTGCAAATGCTCCAGCTCGGATTGATATTTCTGAAGAACAATCCGAGGATCCGAAAGCATGTGAATCCAAAGCACGCAAGAAGCGTGGGAGACATGTTGGTGCTAAGGATAAGGTCCCAAGGAAAAAAAAGGCACAAGGACAAACTGGACATAAGGTTGATACTCCTGAAGAGATTAACAAATTCGAAGTTTGTATTCCAAATAAGAATCGATTCAGAAAGACACCTCCCAAAGAGGTTCAAGCACCTCTCGATGAGGTTCAGACACCTCTCGAAGAGGTTCAGGTACCTCCTGAAGAGGTCCAGAT
Organism: Narthecium ossifragum; assembly: GCA_963920575.1. NCBI lineage: Eukaryota > Viridiplantae > Streptophyta > Magnoliopsida > Dioscoreales > Nartheciaceae > Narthecium > Narthecium ossifragum. Next base: position 19,066,562 of record OY986966.1, read on the forward strand.
ATCTGAAAATCATGAGATCTCAATAAATTGTGTGCACACTGAGAAAAAGTGGAATAGAAATGAAACTATTGTCGACGACTTATTTGCATATGCAGTTGCTCTTGACATTACCGGAAGTAATGAAGAGCTTGAGCCAAAATCCGTCGAAGAGTGTCGACGTAGAGTTGATTGGCCAAAATGGAAAGAAGCTATTCAAGCTGAATTGAACTCACTGGCAAAACGAAATGTTTTTGGACATGTAGTCCAGACACCAGAAGATGTTAAACCAGTAGGATACAAATGGGTATTTTTGCGCAAACGAAATGAGAAAAATGAAATAGTGCGATATAAACATGGTATAGACTACGAGGAGACGTACTCTCCTGTAATGGATGCAATAACATTTCGCTTCTTGATTGGTTTAACAGTCTCAGAAAGACTAGATATGCATCTAATGGACGTAGTCACAACATACTTGTATGGGTCACTAGATAGTGACATTTATATGAAAGTCCCTGAAGGACTTAAATTGCCTGAAGCAAATAAATCTCGGGATCTGTATTCTATTAAACTTCAAAGATCCTTATATGGGTTAAAACAATCTGGCCGGATGTGGTACAATCGGCTCAGTGAATACCTCCTGAAAGAGGGATACACAAACAACCAAATTTGCCCATGTGTCTTCATCAAGAAATCAAATTCCGGATTTGCTATTATTGAAGTATATGTAGATGACCTGAATCTAATTGGGACTCCAGAAGAGCTCATAAAGGCATTTGACTATCTAAAGAAGGAATTTGAAATGAAAGATCTTGGAAAGACAAAATTTTGCCTCAGCCTGTAGATTAAGCACTTTCCAAGTGAAATATTGGTTCACCAATCAAATTATACGGAAAAGGTCCTAAGACAATTTTATATGGACAAAACTCACCAATTGAGTTCTCCAATGGTTGTCCGATCTCTTGATGTGAAGAAAGACCCTTTCCGCCCTCATGAAGATGGTGAAGAACTCCTTGGTCATGAAGTACCATATCTTAGCGCAATTGGAGCTCTCATGTATCTTGCAAATTGTACATAGCCCGATATAGCCTCTGTAGTCAATTTATTAGCAAGATTTAGTTCTGCACCGACCCGAAAGCATTGGAATGGCATCAAGCACATACTACGCTATCTTCGTGGAACTACAGATCTCAGACTATTTTTTCCAAATAATTCGATACTACAGTTAGTCGGCTACGCAGATGCTGGTTATCTCTCTGATCCACATAAGACCAAGTCACAAACCGGCTATATTTTTATGTATGGTGGCACTGCTATATCTTGGCGATCTATGAAGCAGACACTAACTGCTACCTCTTCAAATCATGCTGAGATACTTGCCATTCATGAAGCAGGTAGAGAGTGTATATGGTTGAGAAGCATGATAGAGCATATTCAAGGCACTTGTGAATTATCTTCAATCAGGAATATCCCGACGATATTATATGAAGATAATGCAGCTTGCATCGCTCAAATCAGAGGAGGATATATCAAAGGTGATAGAACCAAGCATATATCTCAAAAGTTCTTTTATACACATGAGCTCCAGAAGAACGGTGATATTAATGTCCAGCAAATACGCTCTAGTGACAACTTGGCCGATTTATTTACAAAGGCATTACCGACGACGACATTCAAAAAGTTAGTACATGAAATCGGTATGCGTCATCTCAAAGATTTAAGTGCTTAAACTTATCTTATATCCTCATGAGGGGGAGTAATGGAGATATCCAGGTAATGTACTCTTTTCTCTTCACTAAGGCTTTTTCCCACTGGGTTTTCCTTGGCAAGGTTTTAACGAGACAATCTTGATAGCTTAATACCTCTCTAAGCAAGAATGGCATACTCTTTTCATTCGTTGAGTTTTTATCCTGCTGAATTTTTCTTAGTAAAGGTTTTTAACGATGCACACTCTTGTACTAATGGTCATTCAAGGGGGAGTGTTGTGAAACATGTGCTATTATACATGGTCATACGTGAATGATCATTACCTAACCCTCATTTATGAGGGTTGAAATTTTTACCCATGCATGTATGGCCATTTGTCTTGTTGTATGAGATTTACCTATAAATAGGCATTGGATGAAAGAAGGTGGGTGAATTGAAGTGAAGAGAAGCTCTTATCTTTCTCTTGTTCTCTTCTCCTCCCTCCCTCCCTCCCTCTCTCTCTCTCTCTCTCTCTCTCAAGTTCTTACATATATTAGGGTGTTGGTGTGTTGCTCTTAATATTTATACAACAGGACTTTTGTTTTTGGACACCACATGTTAAATCATGTTAATTATCAATATTTTATAAAAAACGCAGATTTGTATATACGGTTTAAACCATTTATGTTACACACGTGATCCAATCGGTAGCGAGGTCGTGACTGACTATTCTAGTTCATCAGTATCTCATTACCGATTAAATATATTAATGATCGAATCGGTAGTGATGTATCGATTGATTTACATCACTATCAATAGAATATATCAATTAATCGGTACCTCATTGCTGATTACATGGCGTAGTCATCTAAACAAAATTTTATTCTTTTATAAAATAACCTATACCATGTGGGTCCTCACCGCACCAGAAAACAAATACCCACTATTGTGAAGGTGGTATCTGTAAAAGGTCGAAGCAAAAAGGCCCTTTCGCGGAGATATTCACAGGGATTCTGCATCCGCTCAAGACTCGTATCCAAGCTTCTCTTCTTGCTTGCAGGACTCCAGACTGATTATTATTATTATATGTGATCCCAATTCGTTTTCTATATATGGTTAGGCATTGAGATTGCTGTCTACTTCATACTATCATCCTCTCTTCCAGACCTCTTCTATCTCTGCTTCTCCTCCGCACTATAATAATATCCATCACCCACTCACAATCTGGTTACAGAGCGGAAGCAAAGAGACTTTGCTGTGTTCCATTGATTTGGGTCTGATCCTTTTTGCTTATAGAGGTAGTAAAACAGGATCTTTTACACTCAGTATTTGACTAGTTATTTTAGTTGTGTGCTTTGCTTGGTGATCTTTATCACTGTCTTAGATGACGGGCATGATTTTTTCGTTGTTGTGGTTATTTTAATCAAGCTGGTATGCCGATTTTGTAGCTAAATAGTTTTTTGGTACTAGTGATTTCCTGTTTGCACACTGCAATTAGGTTTTGTTACATTACTCTTTTTAGATGACCAGGTGTTCTTGGTTTGTTTACTGAGCCAGCTGTCAAGAAGGACCAATGTTTTCTTATAGATATTGGCCAGTTTACTTCGTAATTTAGAGAGCATAGTTTAGATGTAAGTCTGTATTTTGTTACTATTTGCTTAGATGTTATTGTGTTTTCTTTATATTCTCAGGAATCGTGATCAATATTTTTACCGAAGTTTTATGAAATTATGTTCTTCGTCTCAGCTTGTGATTTCTCGAGGTTTGATATGTACTTGGTGAACTAGATTGCACTGCTGATTTGTCTTTTCCTTTTGTTTCCTTTTTTCCTTCGTGCCGTGATGGGGCAGGTATTATCTGGATCTGGTTCTTTCCTTTTAGAAGATAGTGAATATGGGGCTGCATTCTGGAATGAAGAAGTCTTTGAGTACAGTGACTTTGTTCTTTAAATTGCCTTATTACACCCAATGGGGACAGAGCCTACTCATTTCTGGTTCAGAACCTGTTCTTGGCTCATGGAACGTGAAACAGGGGCTAGCCTTGATGCCATGTCATCAAGGGGATGAACTTATTTGGTGTGGAAGGATCACTGTCCCACTTGGGTTCAAATGCGAATACAATTATTACTTGGTAGACGATAACAGAAACATCTTGAGATCAGAGGCTGGGAACAAGAGGAAACTAACCCTGCATGAGGGCATTCAGGAAGGGGAGATATTGGAAATTCATGACCTTTGGCAGGTATTAATTGTCATCGACTTGAATAGTCTTGTTCAACATGATTTTGAGCCCTTTAGTGTCTTGATGTGTGCTTAATTTTTATGAATGATCCTTTTGGATCATTATTTCAGAACAAAAACATGATATTTTTCTTGAATCAAATTAGTAATTTTTTTGTTGCTAATTGGATGCTGATGCATTTACTTTTGATTCTATGTTATCGACAATAAGGACCAGTCCTTCATTTTCTTTTCAATCTCCAAGCACCAGTTGTTGATCTTAGAATAGGAGGTAATTGACCCTTGATTATGGCTGGGCCAGGGATATGGTAAGCATGGTTTACCCTCTTTTTGATCTTAGAATAGAAGTAATTCTCTCTTGATTATGGTTGGACTAGGGATATGGTGAGCATTTGCCAGATAGAAAGCATGCACACTGAAGCAAGTAGATTGTTGGAGTAGCAGAACAAAATAATGTAAAGCTAGAAGCCTAGAAGCAACAGATCATATAATTGAAAGGCGCGAATACTTTTTTCCTTAAGATATTTTGAAGCAAATTGTAACTGGAGATGATTTAAATGATAAATAAAACTCAAAGATTCAAAAGAATTGTCTCTTTTCATGACTGGTAACAGCTTGAGCTCCAGCATAAATGTATATAGGATTATAGGCCATTAGCAACTCATGTTGCTCCGAGAATTTGGAGCATTTTATCATGTCTTCATGACTTTCATGTGATGTGAGAGAGAGAGAGAGAGAGAGAGAGAGAGAGAGAGAGCGAGGGAGGGAGGGAGGGAGGGAGGGAGGGAGGGAGGTGAGTTTGCTACGAGTTTGTAGTAATTATTGTGTACGACTATGCAGGCCAAAAGCTCGGTGGAAACACATAGGCAATGGAAAACAAAATGTAGTTGAGAGAATAAAAACTCAGAAAATTAAAGTGGAATTACTTTAATACTTGACCAAATATGAATTCTACAAATCACGAATCAGAGGCTGTGCTTCTCAAAAGAAAGAAGAAAAGAGAATTAGATTCTTCACAAACCGAGTTAAGCAATCCAAAATTTATTACTTCTGGTCCCTCGTATTAGTTCAAAGCATAGTTGTTGAATGATTGATCCCATTTTACATCTGGCTAGAACTCGAACATTGAGTTCCTTCCTCCTTAGCAGTTCATATCTTTTCACCACCCAAACTACATAGTGCAGTCCATGTATACTGCAATCCAAGTATCAGATCCGCTAGTTGGCAACCAAGTTTCCTATCTCACTCATATATTCTTTCTAGTGTTGTATGGAAATAGTGATGATAAGCTTGTCCTTATTATTTTTGTTCGAAGACACCATTCCTCTATATTATTTAGATAGAAATTGTCATTTCCATTTTGTATTCACGCAATTACACTTAAGTGTAATTGTCAAATGAAAATCTTGTTAACGTAGTTCCAATACGCAACTTTGTTTACTGAGCATTCAGGATGGGTGTACTAGAAATGGATTGGACTTATGTTTGTTACTAGAGTCCCTCATGCACATGTTGATACTCTGTTGCACACAAGGTAGTCTTTCTAACACAGTTTCCGTCAAGGATGAACTTATGGACGCCTATGACTGTCGTCTTGGAGCAAAAACTCATATTGAAGAGACCTGTGTTTTGTCGCCGCTGTTTGGCCAATTGACAAGTGCGACACTGGCTAACTATCTTGGCAATATCACGTTGCAAGCTGGGTAATCACCACCAAAGTTCATATATATATGGCTAACTTATGGTACGTAGGATACAGAGTTTGGTAGCTTTAAACAGAAACCCATCTTGAAGAGAAAACTCATCAATTGTACTGGAGGGTTTGTCAGTCAAGGACTTGAATAACTCGTCAAAATTAGGACATGACTCGTATTCTTCTTTTAGCTTGTCAAATCCTGTCAGATGGACACTTTGATGAAAGACTACCTTGTATTAGACCTTATGAATTGGGGGACCTCCTTGATTAGTGGAACAACATCCGTCAAGGATCTAGACCAGCCACAGAGTACATTGCATACTTTGATGAACTTATGATACGATGTGGCATCGAAGAGGATGAACGTATGACCTTAAGTAGATTTCGAAAGAGCCTTAATGAGGACCTTAGGAAAGAGCTTATTTTACGAGAGGTCATAACTCTAGATCAAGCCTACACCCTCGTTCAAAATTGCGAGTTGGTCAGTCGGCCTAATTATGCGAGGCGTTTGGATCAAATATCTCCCAATCCCAACTCCTAATTCACCGGATCTAGGAATGGAGCCGGTCCATCTGGCAATCGTCCTAATCCCACACCACAACCTCTTGGTAGAGATATCAAGGGCAAAGCTAAGGAAGAAGTTCATGCAAACCCTCATGTTAAGTGTTTCAAATGTCAAGGCGTTGGACACATTGCTGCCCAATATCCTACTAAAACACTTTATATCAATGAACGGGAAGGTGATGAGGACTCCAGCGATGTAGAGAAACAGATCGAAGGGCTCTTAAATAAAGGGTTTGTGTGTGAGAGCCTTAGTCCTTGTGCGGTACCTGCGCTTCTCACCCCTAAGAAGGATGGAACTTGGAGGATGTGCGTAGACAGCTGTGCGATTAATAAGATCACGGTCAAATATTGCTTTCCCATTCCGAGATTAGATGATATGCTGGATATGATGACTGGTGCCACGAACTTTTCTAAGATCGACTTAAAAAGTAGCTACCATCAAATTCGTATCCGTCCAGGAGACGAGTGGAAGACTGTCTTCAAGACAAAGGATGGGTTATATGAATGGTTGGTCATGCCTTTCGGCATGTCCAATGCACCTAGCACTTTTATGACGATTATGACTCAAGTCTTCCGACCTTTCATGAGTAAGTTTCTCGTCGTCTATTTTAGTGATATTCTCATTTATAGCAAGACGAAAAAGGAACACCATGACCATTTAGCCCAAGTTTGTGAAACCCTTAAGAAAGAGAAACTATATGCCAATCGAAAGAAGTGCACTTTCTTCACAGATAGAGTTATCTTCTTAGGTTTCATCGTTTCCTCCTAAGTTGTTTCTACTGATCTCGATAAAATAAAAGCGATAGTCGATTGGCCTGAGCCAAAGAATGTTCATGAGTTCCGTAGTTTTCACGAACTGGTGACCTTTTATCGTCGTTTCATCAAGGGATTCAGTACTATTATGGCTCCCATCACTGATTGTCTCAGGAAGGGCGAGTTCCAATGGACAAAAGTAGCTGCTAAAACGTTTGAAGACATTAAAAGGAGAATTACTGAAGCGCCAGTGATGCGCCTCCCGGACTTCACAAAAGCCTTTGAAGTGGAGTGTGATCCCTCTGGTATAGGCATTGGTGGTGTGCTCAGTCAGAAACGTCACCATATTGCTTATTTCGGTGAAAAGTTGAACGATGTTAAGCAAAAGTATTTGACATATGACAAAGAGTTTTATGCGGTGGTGCAATCTTTGAGATACTGGCGTCATTATTTGCTACCATAGGAGTTCATCCTTCACTCCGATCACGAAGCTTTGCGCTATCTCAATTCCCAAAAGAAACTCAATGCTCGACATGGTCGATGGGTCGAATTTCTTCAAGAATAGACTTTTGTCTTGAAGCATTGTTCTAGAGTTGAAAATCAGGCAGCTGATGCGCTCAGCCGACTCGTTCATCTTCTATCCATAATGAGTGTCCTTGTGATAGGATTTGACAAACTCAAAGAAGAGAATGGGTCATGTCCTGATTTTGGCGAGATATTCAAGTCCTTGATTGACAGACCCTCCAGTACAATTGATGAGTTTTCTCTTCAAGATGGGTTTATGTTTAAAGCTACCAAACTCTGTATCCCACGTACGTCTGTTTGCGATTTCTTAGTCCGGGAAACACATGCTAGGGGGTTAGCCGGCCATTTTGGTGGTGATAAAACTATCGAAGAGGTGCAGTGCCAATTTTACTAGCCCAGCTTGCAACATGATGTTGCCAAGATAGTTAGCCAGTGTCGCACTTGTCAATTGGCCAAATATCGGCGACAAAACACAGGTCTCTACCCTCCTCTGCCCTGTCCCTGATCGTCGCAGGATGTAAGCATGGACTTCGTGTTAGGTCTACCCGGCACTGCTCGTAAATACAACTCTATATTAGTGGTGGTTGATCAATTTTCTAAGATGACTCATTTCATTCCCTGCTCCAAGACCTCTGATGCGTCCAAGATAGCAACACTATTTTGTGTTGAGATAGTAAAGCTTTATAGCATGCCAAAGTCGATAGTGCCCGATAGGGATGTTCAATTCATGAGTTATTTTTGGAAAACTTTGTGGCATAAGCTCGGCACGAAACTCAAGTTTTCAACAGCTTATCATCCACAAACAGATGGTCAAACAGAGGTGGTCAATCGAAGCCTAGGTAATCTTTGCGATGTTTAGTGGGCGACCATAAGCGAAACTGGGATTCCATTCTGCCTGTTGCACAATTTGCTTTTAATAATTCTTTTAATAGGACATTAGGCATGATTCCTTTTCAAGTTGTGCATGGTTTTTCTCCTAGGAAGCTTTTAGATCTCCTTCCTACATCATCATTGCATCCTAGAATATTAGAGTCTGCAGAAGCATTTGTACATCACATGCATGAGTTACATCAGGAGATCAGTAAAAAGATAGAGGCGAGCAATGCTTGTTATAAAGCTCGAGCTGATTTACACAGACGAGCTAAAGAGTTCCAAGTAAGGGATATGGTCATGATCCGTCTTAGGCCAGAACGATTCTTGCCTGTTTGATACGAGGTCGAACCGAGCCATTCCAAGAAGGGACACACGTCCTTGCTTGGGCGGGCCCACGCCAAGGAGCTGGCTGCAACCAGGCCCTTTTGGAGCAGGTGGAGCCAAGCTGGCCTTAGGGATTTCTATTCCCTAGCTGGTTTGCTTACTTAGTTGATTTCCTAGTTAATAGTTATCTTGATTGAGTCAGTTTCCTAGTTTGAGTTCAGTTTATGCTTTGTTTAATTAGTTCCTATTATGAGTCCTACTTATTAGGAAGTTTGAGTTATGATTGAATCTTAGTAGGAAAGTCTTATTACTTGCCGATTTAAGCAAGAGGGTTGTCTAGTCTGATTAGAACTCTGTCAAGGCCTCTATAAAAGGACCTCTATAATTTGTATTAGGTCATGGACGAATTTTGAAGAATAAAATAGAATTATTAGTAGAATAATCTTAGGAGTAGATGTAACCCTAATTCCACCAACTCCACTAGACACCTTCACTTCCCTTCCCTACCGCTGGATCCCTTCTCCACCACCGGCCTTCGTCGTCCGCTGCCATCCTCCGTTCGCCGTCAAGCGTCCCTCCTTCTCCGCTGTCGTCCACTCCTCCATCGTCCAACTCCAAGTCCCCGGCGTCCCCCTTGGTTGTCGGGCTCTCCTCCGCCACCTCATCATCGTTGCCACTTTCTCCAAAGCTTGGATTTCCCAAGGGTAGCTGGGCAACTATAGAGGAAGCTGCGAGGTAATCCTCTTCCTCATCCGTCTCTCCTCCGGTTTGAGCCTTTCTCGTCGAATACCTAGGGCGCTTTTCCTAAAACCCTAAAGGTATCTCTTGACCTAACAATAGCTTTGGCTAAGGAGGAGCCGAGACCAGACAAGAGACTCGGTACGAAAGCCCTAGAGAAGGTGCATCGTATCACTGTTATTATTAAGAAACTGCAATCTCGTAGTGCCGGACCATTTAGAGTGTTGCAGAGGGTTGGATCGAATGCATATGCTATTGATCTACCTTCAAACTATGGGATCAGTTCTACTTTTAATATTGAAGATCTTGTTGCCTACACTACACCCGTACCTATTCCAGATGATCCTTTTGTTACTCCCACCACCCATCTTCTGCCTATATTTTCACTTGAGCCTTTAGCACCCACTCCTTCCCCAACACGAAAAGAGCGTATTGATGCTATCATTGATGATGAACTTGTATCTACAAGAGATGGGGGTATTCAACGATTCTTAGTTCGCTGGCGAGGTCGCCCGGAGTCCGATTGCACTTGGATTGATAGAGAGGAGTTGCAACAATTGGACCCAGATTTGTTGGATGCCTATGATCGTTGTCCAGTTCATCACTCGACGGGGTCGAGTTTTCCCAACCCTAGTGGAGTTGGTGCAGACACTAGAGGCCGATTTGACCACGTTTACTTCCTCTGCCGATGGAGAGGTCCACCAGTGAGCTTGTGGATGGATGAGGATTGAGTCTATTTGTTGGGTCGAGTCTTGTTATTTGTTGGTTTGAGTCTTATTTGCTTATTTCATTCCAGTTGGTTGTCTTAGTTCAGTTGGTTGAGTTCTTGTACTAAGTCTGGGTTGTAGTAGCCGCTTGGGCTGAGTCTATTTCATCTCCTATATATATGAGCCCCTTGCATCTTTACAGGGGATGATGATTTTAAGATTAAAACAAAAGCTTTGCTTCTTCTTTCTTTGGTGGTGATTCCAAAGAAAAACCCTAGGTGGTGATTCCTAGACGTCGTCGTCAACTTCAGGTGGTGATTCTTGAAGTTGGTGTGGCATAAGTTTCATTGGCCAGTAGAACATTGCTCAGACTGCCATTAATCACTGTTGCTTTATTATGAAATTCATTCTTGGAAAAAACATAGTGCTAGGTCTTGCAGTATGGAAGATGACCTGAAGATGACTTCCTTGGTTCCTATTCTGAATGCGACTGAGTGCTTTAGGCTTAGCAGCTCAGGCCATTAGTCATTTTCCTCTGTACAGGCATACTTGTACATGTTAGTATGTTACATGCTCATGCATATGGTATCTCAAGGCATTAGCTAGTACAATAGTTATCAGGTTCCACTGTGCCCTTTCAGCATAAGGCGTGGTTCTATCCCATTCTTGTAGGAGAGAAGTATAGCCATGTTTTAGTCATTCCAACTTAGCATTCTTTGCTGAATAAAATGTTCATTCTGCATCACTTTCTTGTTAGTTTTTCTTCTTGTAGGTTGAGCATTTTATACTTTTTCCGCTTGTTGTTATTTACGAATGTGGATCAATCGGTGGGAATTACTACAACTTTCTATTTATATATAACCTGCGAATCCCAGACAGTGCATCAAAATTTCTTATGTCCATCTAGATTACTTTCTCATTTAACAGAATACACAGTGCTGGCTGTTCCAGATTTTGTGTGCTTCACTTGATATTCTGATTTCCTATATAGCCTTTTAGGTTTTGTTGAAGGCCCTTTCGCGACCAAGTTTCTTCCTTTCATGAAAGAATAGTGCTTGTTAACACCTTGGTTGTGAAAAATCTAATTGTTTCTTAAAAATGCCATCTGTGAAAATTTTGCTCAATGAGCAAAGTTCTAGACTGGTATAAGGTTTTGAATGTTTATAAATGGTTGATATCTGCATAAAAAGTTGTGCATTTTATTCCTCTGTATGGTGTATCTACTCAGCCTTTCTGGTTTGCTGTGTATTCCACGAATTTCATATTATAGTTGTTCATTCGTGATCTTAATTCTACCTACAATACTGGGATTTGATCTTCTTGACATCCTTAGATTGCTTTCTAAAGTGGTGTAAATAATTGCAGACTGTTTCTGATGTTTTGTTCCTAAAAAGTGCTTTTAAAAATGTCATCTTTGGTGGAGCTAAAAGTCTGGAACCTGAGATATCCTCTGAGGTTTATCAGAAGAATATAGACCGGGAAGGTACTTACCTTAATATACTGTAACCATGTCCTTTTGAATGCTTACAGTCAAGCTTGAAATGATATATAGCTTTTAGTTTTATTGAACATAATCTAAATTTCTCTTCTTGGTAATACAAGCAGGTTCTATTCTTGTTGAGTTCAAGATTGGCTGCCCAATGATTGACCATGGAACATCTGTAAGTCTCTTCAAAGCTGTTTGCCTTGTTATGCTCATCTATGCATATTGAAGACATGTGAAAGTCTGCTATAAAGCTTTGTGTTCTTATGTGGCTTTACTATTTGATGATTGAATAGATTTGAACCAGTTTAAATGTTTCTTACAGATTTGTGATGACAAAAATTGCAGGTTTATGTGATGGGTAGTGTCCCTCAATTAGGACAATGGCGGACTCAAGATGGTGTCAAGCTAAGCTATGCTGGAGAATCTGTTTGGAGAGCAGAGTGCGTGATTAAAAAACAAGACTTTCCCATAAAATATCCTTTCCTTCTTGTCTTGGGATAAATTTCTCATACATAATCATATATGATTACTTTGGTTTTATGCTGAATCTCCTTCAATGACCATTGTATTGAAGCTTTCAAGGTTCTCCTTAAAAGTTTTACATACAGATATTTCCGAGAAAGTAGATTGCAAGGTGTTTTCTTGGAAGTCGGTGCCAACAGGGAGCTAGAACTCGACTTCACTTCAAGCAATGCACCTAACCATGTTTCCTTGTCTGATGGTACATTTCGGGTAAAGTCTCCCCTTGTCTTGTTACATATTTTGGGGAAAGATTACAATTAAAGGCCATGACTTGATGCGTTTTTATCTGTGCACACGGATGTGCAAGATGGCTGAATGCGACGGTATTTGTCGGGTTTAATTTTCCTTATTTCTGATCACCTGTTTTGGGCAAAAGTTATTATGAAGACTTAACTTTGGGCAAGGAATAAAATTTAAGGCTATGAGCTCTTAACACATTTGTGTTTGCGCATGTGCGCGTGTTGTGGGTAGCATGGGTGAATCCATCTGTCCGTGTGTGCAGTGTGCGTGCATGTTTTGTGTTGCATGGATGCCTACATGCGCTTTGTGTGCATCAGCTTATCTCAGAAATTGATGTAATATGTATGTGTTGTTGTGTGTGTCTCAATAAATGGATCATCACATGTACATGCTTGCATATGTATTTTGTTGATTGAAACATCACTGTCCAACTTTTCTTGTTTTCAGGAAATGGCATGGAGAGGTGCTGGTGTTGCCATACCAATGTTCTCTGTTAGATCGGATAATGACCTTGGGGTTGGTGAATTCCTTGACCTAAAACTACTTGTTGACTTGGCAGTAGATTCGGGCTTTCATTTAGTACAGCTTTTGCCTGTCAATGATACATCAGTTCATGGGATGTGGTGGGATTCATATCCCTACAGGTAACATGATCTCTTTTCCTTTCGAAAGATTCACAAAAACAACCTTCCCTGTTTTTAGTGTTCTTTAGTTGTTTATTGCCAAGTATGTGGGGTTAGATCATGTATTCAAGTAATACTGATGTGTTTTCTTTGAAATACCCTAAACTTCTCCAATTTACAGCTCTCTCTCTGTTTTTGCATTGCATCCCCTGTATCTGAGAGTACAAGCACTCTCAGACAACATTCCTGAAGACATTAAGGTTCTCTCTTAATCTTTTTAACCTTTTCCCTGGTTTGACATTTCAGTAATCTCGAAAAGGCTTTTGTTCTAGTACTATTGGTGGGCATTTATTGGTGCCTTTTATTATTTAATTGCAGGAAGATATATTCAAAGAAAAAGAGAGGCTTGACAGAAAGGTAAATGGTGTACCAATAACTTTTTCTGAGTAGACACTTTCTTATCCCTATCATTTATTTTCCTGAAGCAAACTCCATTGGTTTTGTTGATGTATAGCAAACTTATGCTACCCTAAGTTTGCTGATGCCCTAGGCAATCTTCTAAGACAATGAATTGTTATTTTTGGTTGGTAGAATTGTAATTATCAGCCCCTCAATCTTTAGTACCCTCAATTTTCTCTATATTTCAAATAAGGCCCTCAACTTACAACCTCGTCCATTAAGACCCTATGATTTTAAATAAGTTAAATGCTGGCTGATGACTGATGCCATTGGAGTCAAATATACTTTTGTACCCTCAATTTTCTTTCAGGTTTCAAATAAGGCCCTCAACTTTCAATATACTATTATTGAATAAGTGCATGAGAATAAGTCATGCGTGGTCACGCGACTTTTCTCTTTTTAGCAGCCATAATGGTGTTTGATGATCGGCCCACATTGAATTTATTTTGAAACTGTAGGAGCCTTAATTGACGAGTTTG
>OY986966.1:19080655-19103155 GCA_963920575.1 Narthecium ossifragum
TTTCCCCAAAAGTGGCATTTCATATTTGAACTATAGGATACGTCTAATAAGCTTTCGGATTTCTAATTGGCATCCATATGGCTAACATGTAAAAAGGATGCATAAGGCCTTCTGATAGCAAACGACCTCATAGAATCACCACCTTGATAGCAAATGACCTTCAGAGAATCACCACCTGGAAGGTTGTCCATGGACTCCATTCACTCTAGGAATGACCACCTAGGGGAACCTCAGGCATCACCACCCAAAGGGTACTTATTCTTCTTCATTCATCAAAAGCAAAGCGTAATCAAAATAGAGAACTTAACTCAAAAACCAAATCTACTCGAACTGAGAAACCTAATTTAAAAACAAAATCTAATTCGAAAACCAAATCCTAACAATTACAAAATTCAGATTTTGAATCTGAAATTGAATTTCAGATTCAGATTCAGATTCAAATCTTTCCCTGTTATAGAATTTGCTCCCACATCATTCTCCACCAATTAGGGAGAGCTTGTACTCGAGGGAAACCATTTTCCTGATAGAGACTATGTTCTCAAGCTTGGATGCCTAGTTAATGCTGAACAAACTTACAGGGATCAACACCTAAACAGTTGTCGACAAATCTTAGGAATCACCGCCTAGGATATGCAAAGGTGCTACCAACTAGCCTCTAAGAATTACCACCTAAAGAATAGTCCGCAAACTCAAGGAATCACCATCTATGGAAACCTTGCTCTGAATACCAAAGCTGATATCGAACGACATCTAGGAAACACCACCCGAGAGGGTCATCTGTCTGTTCTTCCTGGGAATTACCTTCTAGGGTAACCTTGGGAATCGCCACACAAAGGATATTTTATTTAACAAATGCCAAGACCTGATGGGCATCCAATCTATTATTTATAGCATATACAAGAGGCTAATCAAGATAGGCAACTAAATTAAAAACCCAAAGCTACTCAAAACTGGAAACCTAATTCCAAAACTAAATCTACTCAAAATAGGAATCCTAATTCAAAAACCAAATCCTAACAATTTTTAGTTTAATCTACAATTAAATTTCAGATTCAAATTCAAATTCGAGTCTTTCCAATTACGGAACTTGCTTCCTCATCAACTACACATTGTGAGATATATCCAATAGTGCATAAGTGCCCATGTTCTTTTCCCCAGTTTTATTTCAATGTAAGCCAATTGTTATACACATAAGGCAGACAATGTGGGAATTAAATAAGAATTTTTCAACTTGATTCCACCAAAATCCATCCAACTAGCATCTTTATAATTTCTTGTAATGGTTATACAGGATAGCAAATCCTCCAATCATGCAGAAAATGAGTGTAAAAATGACTCCTTTTTGCAGTTCCCCAACCGAATGGCCCTTGATATTTCATTATCTTCAGTTCATATTGTATAAGTGCACTGGAAGCCATTTCCATGTCATCAGGTGTTTTAAAGCTACAAATTAACGTATTCACATGTTGCTAATCTACAATGATCAAACAGGAATGGCTGAAACCGTATGCAGCTTTCTGTTTTCTGAGGGACTTCTTTGAGACATCAGATCACAGCCAATGGGGTCGGTTTGCTCACTTTTCAAAGGGAAAGGTAAGTAAGCAGATAGTTTCTACTTGAATGTTATACACCAATACCTTTTAAGCAAAACTCTGATTTTGGGGACTACAATACCTCGGTAAATTGATCAATTTTTTTTCTGTTGATAGATTTTTTTTGTCTTATTTCTATTAAATGACTGATTTTACAGCTTGAGAAGCTTGTTTCAAAGGAAAGCTTACACTATGATGTTATCTGCTTTCATTATTACATTCAGTACCATCTACACATACAAGTGAGTACAAATTTGCTTTCAAAAGCAAAGATCCTATCATCATCTGCATCCTTGTACATTGACACTGGTATTCCTTGCTAACTTTACCTTCCGTCATCACATTTGTTAGTTGTCTGAAGCAGCAGAATATGCAAGAAGAAAAAAGGTCGTCCTGAAAGGGGATTTGCCAATAGGTGTTGACAGAAACAGCGTTGATACATGGGTTTATCCTAATTTATTCCGAATGAACACATCAACTGGAGCACCTCCTGATTATTTCGATAAAAACGGACAAAATTGGGGCTTTCCAACTTATAATTGGGAGGAGATGTCGAAGGACAATTATGCATGGTGGAGAGCTCGTCTGACACAGGTTATTTCTTTCAACTTGTCTACATTTCGTGTTAAAAATGCACTCTTCTGTGTTGCCTTCCCTCCTAAAATCCTTTTCACTGTCTTACAGATGGCAAAGTACTTCACAGCTTACAGAATTGATCATATCTTAGGTTTCTTTCGCATATGGGAGCTTCCTGATCATGCTCTTACTGGTTTAGTTGGGAAATTTCGTCCTTCAATACCGTTGAGCCAGGTAATGTTTTATGCCAGGCAGCTGAAGTGGGCCTGGCGAATCTTCAATGTAGTCAATAGGTCGCATATATGAGATCCGGTTACTCAAGTTCAAAGCTTTTTTTTACTTCGTAGGAGGAACTTGAAAGAGAAGGCATATGGGATTTTGACCGCTTGACCCGTCCCTACATTCATCAAGAAATGTTAAAGGTTTTTGTCTAATCATTTGATCGGTTATGGTGGCTTATCCCCAAAACAATAGCCCATGCTCAATAGTTTCTATCGTTGATGTTTAACAGTCATTCATTGTCTTCCAGGATAAGTTTGAATCTCTCTGGACTGTAATTGCCTCAAGCTTCTTTAATGAATATGAAAAGTTCCGCTATGAGGTAATTGCGTAAGCTCTGTGTTGCAGCATATTCACCTTAAATTGAATACATGATTATATTTGTTTATCTTGATGAAGCTGTACAATGTTTCAAAACTTCAGTAGACTAGCAAAGTATTTGCTTTTCATTTGTACATTGGGCTTTTCCAGGGAGCTTCCTTAGGCTGATCAAAGTTAGTGGCCATAAAAAGTTTTCCTATTAGCAGCAGACAAGCTCATGCAAAGTTCGAGTAGGTATCAGAAGATGAGCTTTAGGATAGGAGGTTTAGCACGAGTAGGAATGACACAGGCAAGCTGGTTCATTCAATGGCTCATAAGATATTCCAATTGATTCATGAACCCTAGGTCTAGGGTGAGGACACAAGAAGGAATGTCCCGTAATATGGCACAATCAGTGGATATCTGACAGAAGTCTTAGATACATCAGGTGAGAGGCTGATCCAAGAAATATATTTGCATTGGTTTTGTAAGGTGTATAAACATGCTCCAATAGTATATCTTACAAGCCATTGGATCAAGCATGCGTGTGAATAGTAGAAATGAGGGGCTGGCGTCTTGGCTGGTAAATGGAGAGCTTGTCTGGATGCTTTAGTGTTGCCTAACTGGTCGGCTGGAGATGCCGTTGAGTGGTTTTGGAAGCTGTTTAGCTACTTCTATGACAGTGCTCTTTACAACCTTGTGTCGTTGTTCTGGTTTG
This sequence comes from Narthecium ossifragum, assembly GCA_963920575.1. Lineage (NCBI taxonomy): Eukaryota > Viridiplantae > Streptophyta > Magnoliopsida > Dioscoreales > Nartheciaceae > Narthecium > Narthecium ossifragum. The sequence goes on from OY986966.1 coordinate 19,084,121, forward strand.
TCTAAAATGAGTTTAAACTATTTTTTTTCTTTCATACACTGACTTTAATGGTATTCGCCGACTCCATAATAGCAGCTTGCTCTTGTGGAGTAGCTAATGCCTGAGGTAACCAATACTTCAGAGAGTGGTATTCGCCGTCATACACAGAACTTATCAAATATGCTTTGCATTTTCTATTCCATGATATTGAAGAACTACCATGCAGTAATTAAACATCTGCGCATAGACATGAAACTAAAGCATGCCAGATATGAAGTATTTTTTCGTGTAAAGGCATGGGTTGAAGGTGGTGATGAAAATAGCTTTACATGTATGATATGAGAGAAACTGTCTGTACCCTTCCGTTTTAATGAGTTTCTGGCTATACTTCTGTGCGACAATCCTTCTGTTTGACATTCTTATTAATTGTATAGTGCTAATGTTAAACAGATGATTGCATGCAATTAAGAGTTTTCTTTCTTCTTTTGTGGCTGTGACATCTCTAGTTCAAGGAGGACTGCAACACAGAAAAGAAAATTGTCGCCAAACTCAATTCAAGTCCAGAAAAGTCATTGTGGTTACAGAAAGAGGACAAGATACGGAGAGATCTCTTTGATCTTCTAAAGGTACAATATGATCAAATTGAGGGTGAGAAATGTCATCTGTCCAGTATATAATAGCACTGCATCATTTTTTATACTTTTTTGCTCTCTATTGATGTAGTGGTTATGTATTGCTGGATTCTTCACTATTCATGTTTTCTGGATATGTGATCTTAATTACTGGTCATTGTGCAGAATATTGTTCTCATCAAAGATCCTGAAGATTCTAGGAAATTTTATCCACGTTTCAATCTGGAAGATACATCAAGTTTTAGAGATCTAGATGAGCACAGGTATGCTACATTTTTTATGTAAGTTTTACACATGTGCGGCACACGCACAAACACACAGGCGTGCACATGGGTTCCTTATATATGTATGCAAAGTTTTCTAGAACTTAATACTTGGTTTTGGTTTCAGTCTGTTTGTTTCTAAGTTTAAGTTTCATATAATTGTGCATGACGGTCTATTAGCTAAAAGCTCTCAGACATAGTCTTTTACAAAAGTTGTTCTTTTGTACAGTAAAAATGTCGTCAAAAGATTATACTATGATTACTACTTTGGCCGGCAAGAAAATCTTTGGCGTCAAAACGCATTGAAGACCCTCCCAATCCTTTTGAACTCATCAGATATGTTGGCATGTGGAGAAGATCTTGGGCTTATTCCTTCTTGTGTGCATCCTGTATGCCCTTTTCACTTCCTATGTACTTTATATTTCAAAATTTCAATCCATACAAAGCTAATGATCCTGTTTCCTTCATCTTCGGCTGCAGGTAATGCAGGAGCTAGGTTTAATAGGGTTACGTATCCAAAGAATGCCAAGCGAACATGGACTAGAGTTTGGAATTCCTTCTCAGTATAGCTATATGACGGTATATGTCTTTGACATAATTAATTCATCTCATTCTGTTGCAAGTCATATTGTACTCCTCTCTCTGTCTTTGACGGGTAGTGTTCTCATTATTTCCCTGCTCTGATAGGATTGAGTATTTGCGATATCTGAATGGCATGGTTGAATAGTGCAATTCTCATTATTTTTTTTGTCTATTCTTGTTGCTGTTATTTTCTTGTAATGAGAATGATTAATCAATGTGCAACAATAAAGATATTTCATTTGTCGAGCAGTTAGGAAATAAATGATCTCGTGCTTGGATAGGAGATTTGAAGATGTGCTGATCATTTGAGGGTTCAGTTGGGCATCTTGGCTTAGAAGTAAGAGCAGTTTCCCTGTAGCAATAAAGGGGATGTAAAGGAATCTGCACGTTTGGAGGTCGATATATGTTTCCCCCCTGCAAACACACTGACTTAATCTTGTTTCGTTATACTTTAGGATATTTTTTTATTGTTACTTTGCTTATTACCAAGAATGCTTACCGTTGATGTAGTACGTATCTTAGGGTTTACTAGCTTTAATCAGTCGAGGGATCTGCGCTGTATGTTTGAATTGATTTGAAAATTCAGGTGTGTGCACCATCATGTCATGATTGCTCCACCATGCGAGCATGGTGGGATGAGGATGACGAGAGAAGATGTCGTTTTTATGCAAATGTGGTTGGATCCAATGAAGCCCCTCCTCACTGCAACCCTGATGTCGCATATTTCATTCTTCAGCAGCACTTTCAAGCTTCATCAATGTGGGCCATCTTCCCACTTCAGGTAAAGAGGCCTTTTTCTCAAGGCTGCAAGGATTTTTTGCACTATTGGAACATTATTATGCCTTACAATCTGCTTGTTACTAGTATAGGACTTGCTTGCTCTCAAAGAGGAATACACGACTCGACCAGCAAAAGAGGAGACGATCAATGACCCCACAAATCCAAAACACTATTGGAGATACCGTAAGTGAAACAGAGCTAACTTGTTGATAATCAGGAAAAAAATGCTCTAAAGCGAGGATTATTTTTAAAAACTAATATCCCTAAATGTTTTCAACATATTTTTGTAGACTTCGTAGAAAGATAATTTTGATATTAATCTCACTTGCAAGAGTTCTAAACTTCAATTATCCTCCGCCTTAACGGCAACGTGTTCTTCGATAACTTAAAGAGGGCCTCTTATAATCTCTGCTATGGTTTCAGGTGTCCATGTGACTCTGGAGTCCTTGTTGGAAGATAAGGAACTTAAGACGACCATAAAGGATCTCGTTATCAGCAGTGGGAGATCCTATCCTACATTTGAAGGGGTTGGCGAAGAAGGGAATGAGAATGATGTTTCTGTTCATATATCAGACAGGAAGCAAATAGGGAAGAGTCAAGAGGAGATTCCCAATATTCACCTGAATGGTAATGCACAGAAGGGAGTCTATGCTATGGCCTGAGCCATCCTTGCTGCTCTTTCCAGAATCTTCAAGAGTATGATTAACAATACTCGACCAAATTAGACTGCTCATTTCTGAGCAGCCTTGCTGAAAAAATAATGTGGTTCAGATGATCACTCCCTACTGTACCATTTCATTGTATCGGTTTGGGTACGTTATATAGTAACCCTTCAAACATATTCTGGATTCTTGTTCTTTCACCTTTCATCTCATTCATTAGTTGCAATCTTTGGTCTAATGTTTTTTGTATTCCCAACATTTGGGAGCTTGGATTTGGATTCCCAACATTTGGGAACAAAGAAGAGAGAGCGGGGAGATCGGATCAGAAGCGGTTACCCGCGTTTGGAGGGTTTTGAATTAAGACCGAAAGGCTCTCCCTCCGCGTCCGGAGGCAACGGCTAATAACCGACGACCGCTGACTCTCTCTCTCTCTCTCTCTCTCTCTAGCCTGAGATCATACAGTACTTTGACAACAAGAATAGAGTGGCGATTGAAGAGAGAGAGAGATATAAAAAGGAGAAGAGCCACCCTGTTAATCTCTCCAAACTTGTACAATTCCCATTTTTAGAGAGAGAGAGGTCCATCCTTCACCCCCTTCCTTCCCCCATTTTTAAAATGCGAGGAAGGGGTTAGAGGAGAGAGAGAGAGAGAAGGAGGAGGAGGAGAAGAAGAGAGTGAGTGAGAGAAAGAGAGAGAGAGAGAGGGGTTGCTGCTGATCGAGATTCAAAGGCAGCCCTGTTAGGAGGGCCGGCTCTCGCTCCCTTTCTTCGCTTGTCATTGAAATCACATCTCTCTTTCTCTCGCTGTTGCGAGACATCCATCCATCATTTACAAGTCTCCCCTACAATGGGCTCTCTGCGTTGTTCTTCCCATTCCAATGTGAGACAAAAGCAATCGATTCCCAAAAAAAATTCATAATTATTGGAATGATAAACCAATAAGGATATACAAGATACTTCTATTTATGTTTGTGAGATTCTGCATGTGTTTTTTTATAGGAAAACTATTTGTGTTGTTTGCAGAGCGTGATGCATGATTTAACCATGGAATCTATTCCACACTTGAGATAAGCATACTGCATACAGAATACAAGAAGAAAGAAAGCAGTGACTGTGCGGCCACCTTTTCTGGGCACATGCATGCCTACCAGCCCCGCTACTCACCGGAGCACCTCCGCTATGGCCGTCGCCGTCGACCACCATTGCCTCCCGGGCCTGATGAAGCCCCCCATCTCCAACCGCCGGTGCCGCCTCCGCTCCTTCCCCCACCCTGATCCTAACCTCCTCGATCTAGACAAGCCCTCCTCCCCTAGTTTTCACCGCAGCCTCTCCACTCCGTGCTTCTCCTCCGCCTCCAAAGAGGCCACCGCCGACCAGGTCGCCAGGGTGGAGATTACTGGGGGCCGCCAGGCTCACGCTGTCCCGGCCCTTGTCGTCGAGGCGGCCATCGCCATGGCGTCCGGTGTGAAGCCTGTGCCAGCGTCTTCTAGTGGTCTTGGTGGCGCCTACATTCTACGTAACCGCGCCGGGGAGAGCTTCGCGGTGGTGAAGCCGGTCGACGAGGAGCCGCTGGCACGGTGGCGGCGCTCGGTGCGGGCCGGCGGGACCGTTGCTCGCGAGGTTGCTGCCTACCTTCTCGACCACAATGGATTCTCCGGCGTGCCGCCCACTGCTCTCATCAAGATCTCCCAGACCATCTTCACCGCCGGTGGCCACCCCGCCACCGGCGCTCCGGCCCCGTGCAAAATCGCGTCGGTACAGCGTTTCGTGCCGCACGACTTCGAAGCCGGCGATCTCGGACCGTCGAGGTTCTCCATCTCTTCCGTCCACCGTATCGGCATTCTCGACGTGCGGCTCCTCAACGTCGACCGGCACGCCGGCAACATGCTAGTCAAGAAGAACCCCAGGGATGAAGGCAGCTATGACAACTACTCCACTGAGGCGGCAACTGAACTCATACCCATCGACCACGGCCTCTGTCTGCCGGAGCTGCTCGACGACCCCTACTTCGAGTGGCTCCACTGGCCGCAGGCCGCCGTACCATTCTCAGACTCCGAAGCAGAATACATCTCTGCGTTGGACCCCTTCAAAGACGCAGAGCTCCTCCTCGCTGTGCTACCCTTGCTGAAAGAATCGTCTATCAGGATCTTAGTCCTCTGCACCATCTTCTTGAAGCGAGCGGCCAGCGCCGGACTCTGCCTGGCTGACATCGGCGGAATGATGACCCGCGAGTTCTGCGGCTTGGAAGAAGGCCCCAGCGCTCTTGAGGTGCTCTGTAAACGAGCCGCCGAATCCATGAACAACAGATTTTGCTTAGAAGATGGCACTGAAGACGACACCATGATCAGCAACAAGGACGAGGACGATGCCGAATGTGAGGAATTCCAATTTGACATGGAATACAAGGATGGCAACGATGGCACCTTCTCGGAGACAAGTACAGATGATGCGGTCGACGTTCCATTACTCCTGCGATGCAAGCCTAAAGCCGCAGGTTCAAAGAATGGCAGCGAGTATCACCTACAGAAGGTTTTGGTGCCGCCCGTGGACGAAGAAGATGAAGTCATGTCAGGTGCCTGCAGCGCCATCACGAAGAGCGTGAGCTTCTCGGTGGCGGACCTCGACCGTGAGAGCGGCGTCCGGGGTTCGGAGAGTAGATTCATTTCCTTCGAAGTGTTGAGCGAGGAAGAGTGGGGACTATTTCTGGAGAAGTTTGAGCAGCTGCTGCCTGAAGCTTTTGAGGCCAGGTTGAGTATAGGGTTGAAGCAGAGGTTGGGGACTTCATGCAAGTTCTAAAAGAGAATGACATTGTTTAGATCGAGCTTTTCATCTACACAATGGTTCATGCACTAGAAAATTTAATTGTACATTAGCATATGTCCCAAGTACGTTAATTGTACATTAGCATATGTCCCAAGTACGTAGAAGAAACTAAGGGATTATAATATATATCATAATAGTTGTACATAGGAGAAGTTGGTGGGCTGTCTTTGGATTAATTATTGCTGGCCACCCTTTTTTTTCTTTCTTTATTTGTTTGGTATATCTATGTTCTTGTCAGCTGAAACCCAATTGTATTTAGTAGGAAGCAGTTGACATTATATATTTATATATATATTCATGGGTATGAAATGCTGTATGTACAAACTGATTATGATTGCTTCAATGTACTAATTCAACTTTTTGTGATGGATCAAATCGAGAAATTTTTTTACCTAATCAAAAAAAAAAATCGAGAAATTTCTTTAGGTACAATGAAATGATCATGAGGGCCGGGTCCAATTTCGCTAGAGACCAGGTCTTGAAAAGGGCCTTGCCACGTGTCAAGATCTCCAAGAGCCACGTTTCCCACCAAAACGCAGAGCGCGGAGGAGGAGCGCGCGGATGCCATTGGAGAGAGAAGGACGAGAGGTCGGGGAGGGGCAGTGGGGGGGGAGGGAGGGAGAGATTTTGAAACCCTAAATAATCCGCATCCAAAATTTCCTCTTTCTCACTTGGGCTCTTCTCGTGCATTTAGGTGTGTGGGTGTGGGTGTGGGTGTGTGTGGGGGGGGGGGGGGGTGTCGCGCCCCAACCCGTGAAAGCCCAACCGGGCCGGGCGACGCGAACCGAAACCTACAAAACGCGGAAAAAGACGGCGAGGGTTCCCTCTAACCTATTGGTCTCCCTAGCAATTCTAAACAAACACTAACACATACAAGGTCAGTGTGTGCACACGCGGGTGTAAAATAAACCAACAAGGCGCAATTTACCAAATTGCCATTGCGGTCTACAACGAGCCACAGGGGTAGAGGGACAGGTCCTCACATCCTAATACTGTTAAAGGAAATATCGTCCCGAGATTCGATAAGGGTACGGCTCGGAACAACAAAACAGCTACACTAGAGGACAGGACAAGAAGTACCTCGAGAATAGAACAGTTGCGGAAACTCTTGCCGCATGCGCGCCTCGCGCTCCCAGGTCATCTCCTCGGTGCCTTTGTGCCTCCACAGTACCTTGACCAAGGGAATCGTCTTGCCCCGCAAGACCTGGTCCCTCGGGTCAAGTACTCGAACCGGCTGCTCAACAAAACTCGGGTTTGCCTCAAGCTCAATGTCATCCACCCTGATGACATGAGACGGGTCTGGGTGATACTTCCTCAGCATCGACACATGGAAAGTCGGATGCACAGCAGACATGTGCTGAGGAAGATCCAGGTGGTAAGCTACCTCGCCGACCCTCTCTAAAATCTCAAACGGCCCGACGAACCTCGGCGCCAACTTACCACCTCTGCCAAACCTGACAGAACCTCTGTACGGCGATGCTCGCAAGAATACTCGGTCGCCGACTGCAAACTCCAACGGTCGTCGCCTCTGATCTGCATAACTCTTCTGCCGGCTCTGAGCCGTCAGAAGCCTCTGCCTGATCTGCACTAACCTCTCTGATGACTGCCTGACGATGTCTGGACCGGTGAGTGAAGCCTCTCCAACCTCTGTCCAACACACTGGGGAACGACACGGCCTACAGTACAACGCCTCGAAAGGCGCTACTCCAAGACTGGACTGGTAGCTGTTGTTGTAGGCGAACTCCACCAAGGGAACGTGCTCCTCCCAGCTGCCTCTTGTGTCGAGGACACATGCTCTCAGCATGTCCTCCAAGATCTGGATAGTCCGCTCTGACTGTCCGTCTGTCTGCGGATGGAAAGCTGTACTGAAAGTCAGGAGTGTGCCAACTGCCTCCTGAAAGTCTCGTCAAAACCTGCTGGTGAACCTGGGGTCACGGTCTGACACGATAGAAACTGGAACTCTGTACAGTCTGACCACCTCTCTGACGTACAAGCTGGCCAACCTGTCCGCCGAGTCTGTCACCCGCATAGGCAGGAAGTGTGCCGATTTGGTCAATCAATCAACGATGACCCAAATCCCGTCATTCCCCCTAGGAGATCTCGGTAGCCCGATCACGAAGTTCATCGTGATGTGCTCCCACTTCCACTCAGCTAGTGGAAGCGGCTGAAGTAACCCCGGAGTTCGCTGGTGCTCTGCCTTGACCTTCTGACAGGTAAGGCAGCGCGATGCGAACTCCGTCACTGCCCTCTTCATCCCGCGCCACCAGAACTGTCGCCGAAGATCCTGGTACATCTTGGTGCCGCCGGGATGAACTGCAAAGCGAGAGTGGTGGAACTCTCGTAGGACTTCGTTTCGAAGAACTGGATCTGCTGGAACCGCTACTCTGCCTCGGAACCGTAGCCCTCCATCTGGCGATACTGTCCAGTCCCCGTCTGCGCCCTCCGTGCCCGCTGCTGTGCATAACTCCTCGAGCTCTGGGTCACTGTGCTGTGCCTCTAACACTCTGGCTAAGACTGCTGGCATACTCTGCACTGCGTAGAGAAAACTACTGGATTCCCGATCCTCAAACTCGAGCCCAAACTGGCCCGCTGTCTCTAGAGCCTGCCACTACCGCACTGACAATCCTGCAACTGCTGCTCTGGTGTCTCTCACATGTCTGCTCAGCGCGTCCGCTACGACGTTTGCCTTACTAGGATGGTAATGCAACTCGAAGTCGTAGTCCTCCATTAGCTCCATCCAGCGTTGCTGCCTCAGGTTGAGGTCACGTTGGGTGAAAACGTGCCTCAAACTCTTATGGTCCGAGAAGACTGAGAACTTCTCGCCATAGAGATAATGCCGCTAGGTCTTCAGGGCGAAGACCACCGCTGCTAGCTCCAAGTCGTGAGTCGGGTAGTTCCTCTCATGGTTCTTCAGCTGACGAGAACCATAGGAAACTACGTGGCCCTCCTGCATGAGGACACACCCCAAACCCTCACCGCTGGCGTCGCAGTAAACACTGTAACCAACACCTCGCTCAGGGACGATCAGCACCGGCGCACTGGTCAGCCTCGTCCTCAGCTCCACGAAAGCTCGCTCACAAGCATCATCCCACACGAACAGGACGGCCTTCTGTGTCAGTCTGGTCAAAGGTCCGGCAACTTTGGAGAAGTCTCGCACGAACCGCCTGTAGTAACCTGCCAGGCCTAAGAAACTACGGACTTCGAACACCGTCCTCGGTCTCTGCCACTGTACCACTGCCTCGACCTTGGCCGGGTCAACTGAGATCCCTGCTGCCGACACCACGTGTCCAAAGAATCCCACCTGTGCAAGCCAGAACTCGCACTTGGAAGCCTTGGCATAAAGCCGATCCTCCCGAAGTAGCTGCAACACTGTCGCCAAGTGTCGCTCGTGCTCCGCCTCTGACCGGGAGTAGATAAGGATGTCGTCGACGAACACCACCACGAACTCGTCTAGGAAAGGCCGGAAGATCCTCTGCATGAGATCCATGAACGCTGCTGGTGCGTTCGTCAGCCCAAAGGGCATCACCATGAACTCGTACAGGCCGTACCGAGTCCGAAAAGCCGTCTTCGGGATGTCGCAATCCCGAACCCTCAACTGGTGGTAGCCGGTGCGGAGGTCGATCTTCGAGAACACTGAAGATCCTCGCAGTTGGTCAAACAAGTCGGCGATCCTCGGCATCGGATACCGGTTCTTCACCGTCACCCTGTTGAGCCGCCTGTAGTCTATGCAAAGTCGAAGGGTACCATCCTTCTTCTTTGCGAACAACACTGGCGCCCCCCAGGGAGACATGCTAGGACGGATGAAACCTCTGCTGGTAAGCTCGTCTAGCTGGGTCCTCAACTCACTCTGCTCTGCTGGTGCCATCCTGAAAGCTGGGAGAGAGATCCGTGCGGTACCCGGTATCAGGTCGATCTCAAAATTGACCTGTCTGGGCGGTGGAAGCCCTGGAAACACCTCGGGAAACACGTCGGTGTAGTCGCACACGATCCTGGGGAAACTGCTCTACTGCACTCCCTCTGACCCAAACAGGGACAGGCTGGCCAGCAAGGCTGAAAGCTCGCTGCCACGCCTCCCCACACCACAAGCAAAGGAATCGACTGAAAACCGATCTCCCAACAACACAAACTGTGTCCCATCGGGTGTTCAAGCGACCACCCTCCGGCGACCACAGTCGATGATAGCTCGGTATGCTGCTAACCAGTCCATACCGAGTATCACATCGAAGCCTGTCATGTCTAGCACCCACAGGTCTAGACAGACACGGAGGCCTCCAACCTCCAAAGAACAAGATCGGCAGACCCGGTCTACCCTGACTGTGCCGCCGATCGGTGAGTCTACAGATTGTGCCACCTCCAGCCAACTCGTCTCTAATCCTCTAGGCACAGATGGCTCTGCCGCTGCCTGCTGGTACTGCTGCGGCTACTGGTACTGCTGGTAAAGCTGAATGGTGTCCGGCTGCTCACGCATCGGAAGAGCAAACACACGCCCCCGCTGGCCGCCTCCACCCCTGGAGCGGCTCGGTCCAGCCCCTGATCCGCGCCCACCACTGTTCCCCTGCCGAGCACTGGACCCTCCGCCTCTACTGCCCTGCGGCATAGCGCCCCGCGCTCCTCGCATGGGACAGTCTCTACGGTAGAGTCCCGGCTGCCCGTACTGGAAACAAGTGGCTGTCGCGCTATCAGCTGGCTGCTGACCCTGGCCTCCCCCTGACGGAGCCTGCCCAGACGGCCCGGCCGTCCGGAGAAACTGGCCTGGCGGACTCGGCAACTTTGCCTGGAATTGCTGCGGGCGCTGCGACCGCTGCTGAAAGCGTCGCTGACGCCGCTGGTTCCCTCTGCCGAATCCCCCTCTGAACTGGGGTCTCTGCGGTGTGCTGGTAGAGAATGCCGGTGGAACTGCCCAGCACCTCGCGTCTCGCAACTGCGCCCCTACTGCCAAGGCACAGTCCAGAACTGCTGAGTACGCCTAGAAGCGGTAAGAACTGGTCCGTCGCCTGATCTCTGGACGAAGACCCCACTCGAACTGCCGTGCCCTGGCCACTGAATCTGCTGCCACTGCCCCCGCGAAACGGACTAAATGAGTGAACCGGGTGGCATACTGCTGAAACTCCAGCAAGACCACCACAGCGGTCCGCGCGTCGACCGGAGCGAGAACCCCCTCCTCGGTGAGAAGGGCCTCCTCCCGTGCGACCGAAGCCGTAGCTGGTGATGGCTCAGTCTGTCTAGCTCTGACCTCCCTGACAGGTGCTACCCTGTCTGGTCGGGTGGGTCGACCAGGTCGTGCCCCACCCCGACCATCAACCGAAGGTCGGCCTCGAGCTCCCGACATCTGCGCAATCACCAACGACAAACGAGCGTCCACTAGTTCGAAACCTATGACAAAGCAGCACAACATAAAGCGGAAAAGCATAACACACCAAAAGGAGCATGCACGGATGTTCTAAACATAGAACTAACCCATTTCACGCTCAATCTCAACCGAATCCTGATCCTAAACCATGAGATTTACAACCTATGCTCTGATACCAAGCTGTCGTGCCCCGACCCGCGAAAGCTCAACCGAGCCGGGCGACGCGAACCGGAACCTACAAAACGTGAAAAAAGACGGCGAGGGTTCCCTCTAACCTATTGGTCTTCCTAACAATTCTAAACAAACACTAACACATACAAGGTCAGTGTGTGCACACGCGGGTGTGAAACAAACCAACAAGGCGCAATTTACCAAATTGCCCTTGCGGTCTACAACGAGCCACAGGGGTAGAGGGACAGGTCCTCACAAGGGGGGTTGTGGCTTTTGGAGATCGGGTCAGTCAATTACATATCTTTATCGTAAATTGCTACTCGCCCCCCCCTCCCTCCGTCCCCCCTTCTCTGACAATGCCCCTGTGAGAGGACCTGTCCCTCTACTCCTAGGTCGACCGGTTGGGTCGGCCTCGTGGCTTGTTTCCCTATTTCGCTTCGAGCGCGTGATCCGATGGATCGTATTGTTTCTTGGGCCATAAGGGCAATTTGGTAAATAGCAACTTGTCAGTTTGTTTCACACCCGCGTGTGCACACACTGACCGTGTTTGTGATAATGTTTGTTTAGAACGGTTAGGTGAACTCGGGATCGAAAGATCCGGGCTTGGGCTTGTGTTTTAGTCCAAATCTAGCTTTCTACACCAAAAAGATCGATCTTCTCTCTCTTGCTAAGAAGATCGATCCTTTAGTGCGAGAAAGTCAAGGTGGATCGTCATGAAGAATCGATATTCATAAGTCGGTCCGTCCGTCTATAAAATGGACGCGACCTTCTTCTTTAATCTCTTTTGAAATCAGCTGTTCCTGAGCTCAGATCCAGCTGGATTTGGAAGAAGTTGAGGGTGATCTTTGGCTTGGCAGCTGTGATTGAAGCTGCTCTAGTCGAGGTAGGGATGTTACCTACTTGTTTTCCGATTTTTGTGAGTTTTGAGCTTGACTGTGTTTGATTTGAGTAGATCTCTTTATATGCTCGTTGGTTTTTAGTATAAATATAAGTTTTGGACTCGTGGTCCTTCGTACTTCCATATCCCAAGGTTTTATGGGGTTTGGTAGAGTTTTTCGACGATATTTCTCACCGGCCGGTCACCGGAGAACCCAAAGGGATCGATCTTTTTTGAGGAAGGATCGATGATTCTTGGGGCGTCATGCATGGCCAATGCATGATCGATCTTCTGGTGGATGAAGATCGATCTTTTGCTTGGTAGCATGGACGAGGTCCTTGGTCACGAAGGTGATCAATCTTCCCGGAGGGAAGATCGATCTTTTTTGGCTTGACAGGGATGGAACTCCCTGTTTGTGAATAAGATCAATCCTTTCTTGGAAAGGATCAATCCTTTTGGTCGTAGGAAGGTGTTTTCGTCGGATTTTCCCCACGGGGCTTTGTATGTCCGGTTTTCTTTACCGTTTTATAAGTTGTACATATCCTTGAGCATGTTAGCCCCATAATGAGGGGTAGTGGTGAACTGGGAGAGTGACAACTCCCGGGATGTGTAGATAGCATGCTGTACTGTTAGTCTTGTTTGTTGTGGTTGCTTCCCGTAACATGCTGTCTTTTTGTGGACTGGCTGTAATTGGTGGGGTTACCACTGCAACAGTCCCTTGCCCTGTATTATCTGTTCACCATCCCGGGCCGGCAGGGTGCCTAGCCCATACTTTGTTTATTTATCGTCACATATGTTGCATGCTTATCTGTTCTCCCTGCGTGTGTTCATAGCATGCATCTGGTTGTGCATTAGTTGCATAAGGTTAGGGCATGGGCGATGTCGCGCCCTGACCCGCGAAGGCCCAACCGGGCCGGGCGACGCGAACCGGAACCTAACTAATGCAGAAAACTTTTTGGCAAGGGGTTCCCTCTAACCTACTGGTCTCCCTAAACAATTCATAAGCACCCTTATAAAACAAGATTAACAACCTCAAAAGAAATATAATATAATATTCAAATCCTCAAAAGGGTTTTACATTTGTACAAGATGCTCCCGTAGGAGACTAACTAACAAAAAGGGGTAGATAGATGATCACCGCTCCTCAAACACCGCCAGACGCCGCCGCGGCACCAAACACCTGCCCAGTAGGGGTTACTGAAAAAGAGCAGACGCCTGCACCTGCAAAACGTAGCCAGGGTAGGAGTGAGCATAAAGCTCAGTAGGGTTCTATACTACGACACACAGAAGGGGAGGGAACACAACAGTGTCGCCCCCAAGCTAGACCTAGGTGTGCTACGGGGCCCCACAACCCCACCGCGAGTCACTGAGAGCTCCTGTCTAGGTTCCACCCTCAGTAAAGCAGGAAACAAACACTATTGTCCCACTAGCAGGAACACGACATTGCTTGGCGAAGGACCGACACCGGTTGCACCCTCAGCACATGGCTCGAGGCCGAAACGACCTCTAAATCATCGATCAATATGTATTCAAGTCATCTACGCTTATCATCGATATTGCCTGAATACTACAATCCAACCTGGACCTTGCTACCCGCCACGGTCCTAGAGCTAAATCCGAGCTACCCAAAAGCCTCGGATTGACGATCGACCCATCGCCCACGCCCTAACCTTATGCATCTAATGCACAACAGAATGCATGCTATGATCATACACAAGTAAAAGATAAACATGCAATAGTATGATAAAAGCAACTCACAAGTCTAACTAGATCGCTGCAGAGGTACTACCAACCGCTGCCAGCCAATCCGCAGCGGGTCCCAGCATTACGACGGTATCGCGACCATCAACCGCGGACTCCTACAACGAGAAGCAATCCCGAAAACTCTGCTGAACAGTAAAATATAATATTATATGTTCTGAACATATAATATTATTTAAATCACCAAGATCCTCTAATTAGAGGCTAAGTGACCTCATCGATCCGACGTCCAAACGGCGTCGGATTCGAGATCCAACTTAGACATTAGTACATAAACATGCTGGGATCAACATATCTCAAATCGGGAAACATCCAATGGCTCGATTACCGGGAAAACACTAATCAAAACCGCTAATCACAATAATTTACCTTTACTTGCTGCAACGCAACCCACCCGTAGGAAAATCATAACAAATCGTAGAAAACTCATAGAATTATGAAACCAGTTGGGTCTGAGAGTAGATTCAAAGATCTACAACTCTTATGTTCATCATAACCCAAGAACATGCATGTACAAACCGGAAAATGCGCCATAAACCAGCTGTTCTTCAAGAACAGAGAAACCGGAAAAGCCTAATTTAATCATGCTTAAATCCTACTAAAATCTCAACCAAAGCTTCTGAAACTTACAAAAAAAATTACACTAAGCAAGAGGCACCCAACAACACCAAAAACACCAAGATCTAACGGCTAGATCAAGAGAACACCCCTAAACTAACTCAAGTAGGTAGAAACCTACCGAAAACGCAATCATCGGCTGATTCCCCGTTAACCAGTCACTAACCCAGCTTCAAACAACACCAGGGATCTTCCTCTCACTGCCACAAATCCAACAAGCCTTCAAGCACCCAAAACGGTGGGCGGAGGAGGGAGAATGAAGGGGAAGAAGGGGTTGTCGGAAACAGGGGAAGCAGAGCCGCGAGAAAAAGAAGGAAGAAGGAGAAGAGGAAAAGCCAGGAAAGGGGGGAGAGGAAAAGGATAAGGGAGAGGAGAGGAGAGAAAGTCCTCTCTCCCTCTGACAGTGGAGAGCAAAAGCCAATGGCGGTCGTCCTCTCAAAATTCACCACCAAGACTTTCTGGCACAGGAAGATCGATCTTCTTTTCAAGGAAGATCGATCTCCTTAGCAAGGAAGATCGATCTCAAGCAAGGAAGATCGATCTTCTTGCCCAGAAACACAAACTTGGGCTAAAACAAAAGCCCAAGCTCGGATCTTCCGATCCTGAGTCCACCTAACCATTCTAATCAAACACAAACACAACACGGTCAGTGTGTGTACACGCAGGTGTGAAACAAACCGACAAGGCACAATTTACCAAATTGCCTTTGCGGTCCAAGAAACAATACGATCCACCGGATCGCGCTCTCGACGCGAAACAATCAAACGAACCACGGGCCCGACCCAACCGGTCGACCCAGGAGTAGAGGGACAGGTCCTCACAAGCGATCTGTGGTATCGCCGTCCCGAGGCTTGGAAGCTCGGATTTAGCCTTAGGACCGGGGCTGGGTAGCTTGGTCCAGGTTTGAATGGTGGTGTTCAGTCGATTTCGATGATAGGCCTAGACGACTTGAACACATGTTGATCGATGATTTAGAGGTCGTGTCGGCCTCGAGCCTGATTCTGGAGTGTAGCTGGTGTCGTCGTCTCATCTTTGGGCAGAGGGTGTGCCTGCCCAACAGTGTCTTCTTCCTGTTGTACTAGGTGTTTCTGGGATGGGCCCAGTTCGTTAGGGTGACCATGGTTGGATACCTAGAGACACCGGTGGGGTTATGGAACCCCTGTGTACACCCAGACCTTGCTAGCGGGCGACACTGTTGTGTTTCCCTCTTCCTTCTGTGAGTCGTAGTGTAGTTTCCATGCTGAGCTAAGTTGCTCACTCCTACCCGGGCTGCGTTTTGCAAGTGCATGTGTTAGCTCCTCTTCGATAGCCCCTACCGGGCAATTGGTTGGCGGTGCGGCGGCGCCTGGCGGCGTTTGAGGAGTGGTGATTTTCTGTCTTCAGAACCTTTGTTTGGTTAGCCTCCTACAGGAGTGTATAAATGTTTGTACCTGATTTTCCCTCTTCGAGGTTTTGTAGAATGTACTTTGGAATTGTAATCTTTAAATTTGAGGTTTCTGTTAATTCTAGAATTATTAATTGATGATGTTGAATGAATGCTTAAGGAAACCAGTAGACTAGAGGGAACTATCGCCAAATATTTCCGCAGTTAATTAAGTACCGATTCGCGTCCCCCGCCCGGTTGGGCTTTCGCAGGTTGGGGCGTGACATCCCCCCTCCTGACACCCGCACTATCCCTTGCATTTTTACCTTTATACCCCCCTTCCCACTTTTCTCTCTAAATCTCTCTATATTTATTCTATTTTCCACTTTTTCTTCTTTTTCTTTTTTTTTTTCAGTTTTCTTTAATTTCCCTCCCCATTTTTTGTGAGTTTCTTTTTTTTCTTTGTTTTCTTTTTGAGAGTTGTTTAATTTTTATTCAATTTTTATTTTTAGTTTTTTTAATCAGTTTTGTTTATTATTTCTTGGGGAAAGGGATCGGGGGTCCTTTGTTTGGACCCAATCCGGTCATTAGACCGGCCACAAGAAGTTTCGTGTATTTAGTCCATTTTGGAGAAAAAAAGTTGAAAATACCATTCTCAAAGCACCTCTTCATTTTTTAATTTATTAAGACATCAAATCGTAAAAGTTTTAAATTTCAAATCTTAAAATTTTAAATTTTAAAAATTCAAATTTCAAATAGTTTAAATTTCAAAAAAATTAAAAATTAAAAAGTCAAATTTTCAAATTCCAATTCGTAACAATTTTAAATTTCAAATTGTAGAAATTTAAAAATTCAAATTTAAAACCATAAAATTTTCAAAATTTAAAATTATAAACATTTCAAATTATTGTGATATGTGGATGACCACCACATGAATTCTTCTAGAAGATTGAGAAGATAAGCATATGCACGCTTACCGAGAAGATAAGCATCTACACGCTTATCAATGAGATAAGTTTGATGAATGAAAAGGAAAGGAAATAAATCCTCCTCTCACACTTCATTTTCAGTCACTCTACAGTCACACCTCCCACCCCTGCTCTCTCCCTCTCAACCTCTCCTTCTCTCTTCCTAGAACAGAGTTCTCTATTTAGCCATCACTTCTCGTAAGTCATAGCAAAACATTATGGATGACTACTTCGGTTCATTTTCAGATAGTTGTTCATTTGAGAATGATGTTCCTAGTGGAGAAGGCATCTCCATCAACAGTCGCGATTATAAAGCCAAGTTTACCATAGATCAGGTTAATTATTATCATTATTTTATGTTAAGACTACATAATGTTGTACTTATACATCTTCGTTATATTTTTTTATATAGATATTTAAAAGTATAGAAGATATGATAAATTGGGCGAAGATAGTTGATTTAGAGAATGGTACTATGGTAGTTATTAAAAATTCTGCTAAATTAGAAGGCGGCAAGCTGCTAAAGTGACATCTTACGTGTGAAAGAAGAGGAAAGTACAAATAGCCACCAAATCTGGCTGATGATCAATCCTTAAAAAAAATACTTGAACTAAAAAATGTAAATGCCCATTTGAGCTGCGAGGTATAACAATACGTTCAGGTGGTGTAATGTGGGATGTAAGGGTTCTTTGTGATTTCCATAACCATCAATCAGCATAATATATTGACGGCCATGAGTACCCTTGGAGGTTGATAGAGCTTGAAAAGTGTCGTGGATTAACAAGTCTGTCCAAAATTACTAATATTAACCGGTATTCTACTTAGCTATTAAAAACTAGTAGTTAGTGGAGAGTCCGAGTCGATCCATAGGGAAAACATGATTGAATTGAAATGCTTCGTATAGCTTCCTACTAATGAGTTGAGAAAGGGTTTAAAATTAGAATTAAACTATTTTATACTAAGGGATTTATAAATACAAGAAAGAGACCAAGGGATTCTTAATCAATAACAAGGGTTCTACCATGTTTTCTTAAGATTAGGGCTCGCTAATTGAATTGAATGGTTTAATTTAATAGTTGATAGGTGAATGGCTAATTCTCCCTATCACTCAACAAGGTTCGATTAGGATCCCTCATCGGTGAGAACAATTGCCTAAAAGTCGGTGACCTAATGATTAGTTCTGATCACCGCTAATGAACCCTTTGATTAAGACAGATTCATCACAAGAAAATAATCATAATATGAATTTAGGTGTAAGATCAAGATGATTTTATCACCTCGATGGCCAAATCTATAAAGATAGGATAGGTGGAAGATTAGGAATAGATTATAGTGTTTCTAGCACTATAAAATCCCGAATTCCCGATAGGAGCCATCATAATGTGGGAGTTCATGGTTCTATCATGATTCCCCTTTTGGATGATTCCAATCCAAACACTAACATGCATTAGCTCTAGATCTAACACATAATAAAGCAATCCAAACATCCAACAATGAAAGTAACACCAAATATATAAAGAATTTGATATCAATCCATATAAACCATTCAAGAAGGTATACTAGCCTTAAATCTTAAGAATCCCCAATAGAAGCCCTAGTTACATCATAAGAATCCCATGGCAAGGATTTTAGCTACTGATCTTTAGGGTTTGATCCATGGAAGAAAGTTGATGAAGCTTTTCCTCTTTGGATCTCCTCCAAAAGAATCTCCAATGAAAAAGTCTAAAAGAGGAAAAGAAAACTCAGATCAAGTTCCAAGAGAGAAGCTCCCTCGGCGAGGAACAAGAGAGCCCCTAAAAACCCTAGAACATGCCTATTTATAGCTTTGGAAACACCCTCCATCGGATTAGATCTGGGCCTTTGATTTTCTTCACGGACAAACAAATGATCGATTTTCATTGGGTGAAGATCGATCATTTAGTCTTCTATCATTGGTTGTGCCCTGTATATCAAGATGATTGATCATTTTCTTGTATTGTGGGTCACGCCCCCTAGATGATCGATCATTCCATGAAAGAAAATCGATCTTTTCAAACCTTGCTCTCTGCCACTGTTGACGCACATAAATGATCGATCCTTTATGATGTGATGATCGATCATTTGAACTGGTACTTTCTGTCAGGTTAATGCACGTAAATGATTGATCATTTTATGCTGTGATAATCGATCATTTATGCTAGAATTGTCCAAATGTGCTCGTTTTAACT
>OY986966.1:19105655-19206278 GCA_963920575.1 Narthecium ossifragum
TATTATTAGTTTTTTATATTTAATTGAGACCTAGTTGATATTTGACTGTTAGGAATTAATTAAGAGTCCTATTTGAGTTAGGAAGTTATTGTTAGAAGTTGATACCGTCGATCCAACATCCCTCTGGAAAATCCACTCCAGTGGATCTCTTGCCCATCAACCTGCGACCCTTCCGCCAAAGTCCCAACCGTCGAAAACGTCTCCTCGCCGGCGATCCTTAGCCGTCGGATCTTCATTTACAGCTTTGATAGTTGACTTAGTCAACCTTATCCCATCTAGTCAATCCAACCCAGTCAACCTGATCCAGATCAACTCAGACTTGACCCAGTCAAATCCTACCTCAATCAGGCTCAGCCAGATCTGAACTAGCTCAAGCCAGATCCGATCCAACTAGCCAGATTCAGTCCATCAAGCCTGATCAGACTCAATTCTGATCAATTGGAGCAGTAGAGACCCGATACGAGAGGATTGTGAGTAGACCGCTCGTATCAACTTGGTATCAGAGCTCCATCCCTCCGACTGTGCGGGCCAGAACCTTTCGAAAACTTTGCCATCATGTACGGAGTACCCCAAGAGAGTTTAGAACAACAATTCAAGATTCTGCAGGGCTAGTTGACCCTCTATTTAACCAAGATGTAATGTGGTAGCAGGGAGTTAGAGCAAATCTCCCGTAGGTGATCAACTATAGCGCCGACGAGTCCTACAGAGATTGCGAAACCTAACCATGAGCCAACTCAGATTATGGCTCCGGTTGTAATTTCAAGTTCGACTCCGACTGAGACGCCGGCAATCAGTAAAGTAGAAGAACAAGAAGAAGCAGATCATGGAGAAGAAATCCAGGAGCAGTCAAAGAGCCAGAACCATCCAATCCTCAATAGAAGCAACAACCGTCTGATTCTCAGATCGAACCAGAGCACCTGCTGTTGCAACCTATGCCAAACCCGGGTGAAACCTTCCTTCGACCTTTCCATGATTTTTCTAGATTTTTTCCTATTTTTCCAGATTTTTCCTGGAGTTTTCCCTCTCCTACCGGATTCGCTCAAGTCGCGGCTCGGATCACGCCTCCTTCCCCACGCACGGCTCGATCCGAGCTGACCCTTCGTCGTCCCGGCTCAAAACCAAAGCCCATCGGCTCGTCCCCGAGCCGCCACCCCAACGCCGCCCTGTGACATCATCCTCTCCACCTACCCACTGAGGAAGCATCGACGCCCTTCCCCGAAGCCACCGTGGCCGACCACGACCACGATCGAGGCTTGGATCGCTGAGTTCAACTCCGGCGAACTCTCCTGTTGCTGCATCCTCCACTCCGCCGTGTTCCGAGGACGATCTCACTATCAAACCTCACGAGAAAGGTACCAAGACCTTCCCGTACCTTTCCCAAACAAGATCGAGCACCGTTGAAGCCTCGTTCACCGACGATCATCGGCGACGACCTCCACCGCACCACCATCATCAGATCCGGTGTATCCGAAGCCCCATCCAGCGATCAAACCGTATGGATGGAACCTCCAGGTCCCTGCGAAGCTTCCTGTGCCATTGCCACACTCCGGCAACCTCGTTTCACCGTTGATCTAGCTCCGGCAGCTTCTCAACCGTCCGATCAAGACTGCAACTTGATCCAGCCGTCCGATCAACCTGATCATCGATCCGGTGATTTCGATCTTCGATCTGAACCTGATCATGGAGCCCCATGCGATCAGGACCGTCCATATCAAGTCCAAGTGATCACGATGCATCCACAACCGTTGATCAAGCATCCGAAGGTTGATTTAAGTCATCAAAGGAGCTACCCTCCTTATTCAGATGCCATATTCAATCTGATCAGATCTGACTATGATGGTACATGTGAGGACCCGTTCCTCTAACTTGGTCCGACCGCTTTAGGTCGAAGGCCTGGCTTGGTTGGTTTTGGCCCGGTTGGCCTTGTTCAACGATCGCTTCGACCGTTGCAACTCCAATGGCATTTTGGTAATTTGCCCTTGTGGAGTTGGGTTTCACACCCGCGTAATGCACACACGGCCCTGGATTAGATCTTTATAGGGGTTCCCGATCGGAAGATCGGAACTCGATCGGGAAAGATCGAGATGGACGACCGAGATTAAATCTCAGCATTAGTATAAAAGACTCTCCCCTTTCCTCTCCCTTACCCGTGATCGTGTCGGCATCTCCCTCTTCTCTGGAGCTCATTCGCCATCGTCGCCGGCCGCCGCTCCTCCCCGAGCTCCCCCTCACCTCTCTCGAGTTCCCCAGCCTCCTCTACCCTCAGATTCGATCCTCTCTCATCCTTCCCTTTCTCCTGAGCTCGTCGGAAACCCTCTTCCTTGCTGATCGACGAGCTCCATCGGCCACCTCGCGTTGTTCCTTCGCCGCCACCAAGCTCCAGTGCCCAGGATAGCATCGGGAAGCTCAGATCCCATCTTTTCTGAGCTCTCAGGTAGGGTTTCCTACCTGAATCTTTGATTCAGTCTTAGGTTAGGATATTCTTGTGATTGTGGGTTTTATCCTTCATCTTTTTCATGATATTCATGCTAGATGTTGACTGGTTTTGGTTGTATGGATTTCGGATTTGATCAGAGGGTTTTGATTGGATTCTTTGTTGATTTCTTCCTCCTACTTTGCTTCCCTAAACTTCGATTTCATATGACCTAAGTCCAATGGTTTGTTGATGGGTTTTAATTGGATTTAATCCATCTGTTCTTCCCGGATTTGGTTTTCGGCCCTTATTCTATGCATCCAGCCATGTTCTGTGCAGGTCTGGTGCTTTTCCGTGAGGAATCTCACGAAAACTTCACCGCGAAGGCTGTAGATCTTCGGATCTACTTTTAATTTCCACTGATTTCATAATTTTAGGATTTTTCTATGATTTATGATGAATTGTTCCCTGATCTGCGACGAAACTAAATCTTTGACAAAGTTTGGGTTTTTGGCTGAATTCTAGGTTTTATCTTGCTTTCGTTGCTTTGATCTTTTCACGGTAGATTAATAAGAATGCTAGATAACATGTATATTAATCCCATTGGGATTTTGATGGATTTGTGCATGCTTAGTTCTATGTCATGTTTATGGAGGTTCTATCCTTTTATGCAAATTGATATATTTTATGTGATGAATACAAGTACGCTAGTAGGCGACTTTCAGATTGATTTCCTCTGAATTTAGCAAGGATTTCTCGAGTAGATAGGCTTGGGTTTTCTATTTATGAAAATGCTATCTTAAATGAATTTCCTTGATTCCTCTTATCAATGTTATGTTAGCATTTCTTATCATGTTATAAATATGTGTATTTGTAATTCGGATCATGCTAGTATATTTAAATGCCAAGTCTCATGCTAATGGATTGGGTTTTATTTATTGTTATACCACGTGTATTCCTTCGCCGATTTCATGTGCTTAGAAGCTTACTTCAAATTGTAGCATGTTATCTATATGAATATATATATATAGAGAGAAATTTTCAGGGTAAAACCAGTTTGATAACTCTTTACATCAAACTCCAATCGTGATCGTCCGATCCGATCGGACGATCACGATCAAAATCAGGGTTCTTAGGTATTAACTCTTACATCAACCCCCGCCGAGCTACATAGGTATTAGTCCTGAGCTCGATATCCTCCTCTCCTCCAGAGCGCCGGCGGCCCCAGCATCCCTCCTCCTCTCCTCCGGAGCGCCGGTCCCACTACCCCAGTCGCCGCTTCTCCGTCGACCAACGTCGCCCTCGGCATCCCTCCTCATCTCCTCCGAAGCGCCAGTCCTGTGACCAGCTTCTCCGCCGACCAACGTCACCCTCGGCATACCTCCTCATCTCCTCCAAAGCGCCGGTCCCGCGACCAGCTTCTCTGCCGAACCCACCGGCCGCTCACAACCCAACTCTCCTCGTCCTCCCGTGCCCTAGAGATCACCTCGCCGCATCCTCCTGTGTCCTAGAGATCACCTCATCGCCTCGCCACCACAGCCTCGCCCTGTCCTCCCGTGCCCTAGACATCGCTCCCAGGCCCCAGCTCGCCACCTCGAGCTTCTTCGCATCGCCTCGACAACGGCGCTCCAGCGGTCCCGACATCCCTCCTCTCCTCCGGAGCGTCAGTCCCCCCAGTCGCCGCTTCTCCGCCGACCAACGTCGCCCTCAGCATCCGTCAACCTCTTCCCAAACTCGGAGCTTCTTCCCCGTCCTCCCTCGCCCCGTCAGCCCTCGAGCTCAATCTTCTTCGCAAACTCGGAGCTTCTTCCCATCGCCCCGTCCACCCTCGAGCTTCCACGACCGCCGGCGATCCAGATGGCCCCTAAGCTGGATTTCTCGAACATTACGCTCGCCATTGCTGTGAGCTGCTAACAGTTACATTTGTTCCTCTGCATCTCTTTGCCTATCTTCTGGTTGATGAGGTGCGTTAATTTAGCCATTGTCTTTGTGTTAATGGATAGTAGACTGCAATTCAAGGATAGAAGACTCCCTCATACAAGAGCACAAAAACAATAGCTAAACTTCATCCTCGATATGTTTGATCATATCCATAAGTTCACTTGATCTGATTGAGCACGTTATGATGCTTCGAGTTTCCTTTTGATGGGTATTGCTTGTGGTGGATCAAGGTTTTCGGCAATGATAGTTGTAACATCCCATGTGCTCAATGCGTGCTCTTTTATTCGTTTTAATAAAATGCAGTCTGGTAACCGTTTTTGCCCTTGCCGATTATATTTGTTTTGGGTCCTTCGTATCTTGAGGTTTGTTGTCGTAGTGTTCAATTTACTAATGGTCCTATTGCTTTTCTAAATATGCTTAATCCTACAATTTGTTTTTGCTGCATTCAAGATTGGAGAGTCCCGGTGTTAAACTCCACGGAATCATGCTCATAATCTGTATTGGAGTGCTATTAACAGGTAAAATGCTTGCCAAGAATTCACAAAGTGCGAAGTTAGATATTATTGATTGTTTTTTTAGTATGGTTCCTTAAAAAGTACTAGCTTTGATGCTAAGACCGTGCGCCTTTTTTTTATCCTACTTGTTGAAGTTTTTTCAAGTATCATTTTGATATTTATGTTTGGCCATCACTGGCAGCTTTTGTGAGGACCCGTTCCTCTAACCTGGTCCGACCACGTTGGGTCGAGGATCTGGTTTTGTTGTTTGGCTCGGTTGGCCTTGGTTGCGATCGGTTGATTGCATCGCTACTTTTGAACCCAGGGGCAATTTGGTAAAATTGTGCCCTGGCGGCACACCCGTGTGGTGCACACATAGCCTTGATTGATGTACATGATTGTTTAGATTCAGTAGGAGCGTTCGTGATCGTCAGATCCGGACGAGATTGCGACGAGATCACAAGTTGGAGTCAAGTCGGATTCAGTCCGATCAGTTGGCTCATCTGAACCGGCTAAGTCACTTAAGTGACTTAACCCTCTTCTCTCTCTCTCTCTTTCTTTATTTTTTTCCCTTTTTTTCCTCTCTTTTCCCTCTCCTTTCCCCTGCCTTCCCTGTGCCCTATCCCTTCTCCACCTTCCATTTCTCTCTCCCGATGCAACTTCCGTTCATCCCCGGTGACCTGGAGGCAGCGGCGAGGCCATCTTCCCCCTCCTCCTTCCGCCCCTTTCTCTCTCCCGCGGCCTCTCTTCCTTCTCCGGTGACGACGACGATAATGGGAGGACTCCAGCGGCTCTCCGGCGAGCTGGAGACAGCGATCTAGGGTTTCTACCTAGATCTTTGGGTTAAGCTAGATCTAGGGTTTGATTTGTTTATTTGTTGATTTCTTTGTGCTAATTAGTCCCTCTAAGCATGCTTAGTAACTGATTGAAGCTTCATGCGATTTGATTCGGGTTTTATCCGGATTTTTGGAAGTTTTTCCCGGATTTTCGTGGATGCTCTGTTCTTCGATGAACAATCAGTTTCCAGATCGATTTCTGAGCTGTTTGATCATGATCTCGGGAAACTTTCTAGATGAAAGTTGTAGATCATCGAATCTACTTTCAATTGCCGCTGATTTCATAATTTTTGGATATTTTCTATGATTTATGATGAATTTTTCCCTGATTTGCGACGAAACTGAATCTTTGATAAAGTTTGGGTTTTTGGCCGAATTTTGGGTTTTATCTTGATTTCTTTGATTTGATATTTTCATGGTAGATTAATAAGATTGCTAGATAACATATATGTTAATCTCAGTAGGATTTTGATAGATTTTTGCATGCTTAGTTCTAGGTCATGTTTATGGAGATCTTCTCCTTTTATGCAAATTGATATATTCTACGTGATGAATACTAGTATGCTAGTAGGCGGTTTTCAGCAGGATTTCCTGTGAATTTAACATGGATTTCTCGAGAGAATAGACTTGTGTTTTCTATTTACGAAAATGCTATATTTGATGAATTTCCCTCGATTCCTCTTATCAATGTTATGTTAGCATTTTCTTAGCATGTTATCTATATGTATATATATATATATATATATATATATATATGTAGGCCCTATGTGTGGCCCAGCCCTATGTGAGGCTTGTGGTTGAACCAAGGGAGTCATGCCCCTTGGGATGTTTTGATAATTAAATGGGCAGAGGCTGTGCCCTAGTTGTTGTTTATTATATTTGTTGTTGATTGATGATTCCGTGGCCGGGGTTGTGCCTTAGTTGTAGAAATTGCGGTTGACGGCTGTGGACATCGTCGTAATGCCGAAATTTCAATTGAATGTGTTGTTGCTTGTTTACGGCCCGTGGGCGCCGTTATCCTGTTGGATTATTGTTGTTTAGACCTTTATCTGCTTTATGCATGTTTACCCCTTGGCGAGCTGTAGGCTATGCCTAGCACTGTATGTTGTGATGTCATATTGTTGCATGTATGATTTCCTCTTGATGTGCGTGTAAGCATTGCATGCATTTGATTGCATTAGAAGCATCAGGCTAGGTGGTAGGCGATGGATTCGATCGTCGATCCGGGGTTCTTGGGTTGCCCAGATCTAGCCCTAGGACAGGGGTTTGGGTAGTCGAGGATTAGGACGTGATTGTCATCAATGATTATGTTTGATATTATTCGAGGATTATTAGGTAGTCGGACTGGAATATTGCATTGTTTGAGGTTTAGAGGTCGTGTTGTTTCTCCAAGGCCAAGTGCTAAGGATGGATGTCGATGCGTTCCTGACGTGGTCCCCAAGTATGGCAGTCCTGCTTAGGTAAGGGTGATCCCGCATGGTACTATTCCCCTGTTGGTGCTTAGGGTGATCTTGGTAACATGTTCAAGAGAGAGGTTCATGATGGGAGCCCTTGGGACATCGATAGGGTTATGGGACCCTTGGTATTCCTTAGACTTAGGCGGAGAGGCAACACAGTTGTTTTCCTCCATTCAGTGTGCCATAGAATAGCGTAGAACTCTACTGAGCTTTGTTGCTCACTCCTACCTGGGTTGCATCGGCGATGCATGTCGATGCAGTCCTTTCCTTTCAGGTGATCTTCTGGGCGTTGGTGCGCTATTCTCGAGGTGATCGCGAACTTGGAGTTTTGAGCAGTACTTGACGATCCTGGAGTTTTTCCTTTTGTTAATAATTGTACATCTACAGTTTAATTAAATGTATAATTTCCCTCTTCGAGGATTTGATTATTTGTATTAATTTATGTGATGAGGCTTGGTGGAATTATTGTATAAATAGATGATGTACAAGAATCTATGTCAGTAAGTGAAATGATAATAGTAGAATTGTATTAATGTTGAATTTAGAATTGTTTTACTTATTGTTTTAAATCTGTGGTGAATTTGTAAACTGCATAGGGATCAAATTAAGGAAATACAGGAGAGACTCTCGCCGTTTGATTTTAGTAATAGGTTTAGGACCCTCACGTCCCGGCTCGGATGGGTTTTTTGGGTCAGGGCGTGATAGCTTTGCTTTCAAATTTGGAAATGTTATGTTGTTTCCTATTTTTAGTTTGGTGTCTTTTTGGTTGAGCATTTCATTTAATAGCAGTGCATCATCTCAGAACTTATTCGATTTTAACGCATTTTTTATGTAGGCTTACTAATGTCTTTCCTCCCTTTCAACCCGTAGGTGACAGTTGAGCTACATCTCCTTAACCCAAAGATCCATGTCTTCTCCGACTTCTTCATAGGAAAGTAGCCACCACAGTGGAGGTTCTTTCGCCTCCTCGAGGGGGGGTGATTACTTCTATTTTTGTGGGGTGAAGACCAAACAAAGGGTTTCAATGACGAAGAAGAATCTTGGAAGGAGATTCATAAATTGTGCAATCGAACAAGTAATTTTGCTACTTATTTGCTATTGGTAAATTTTAATTGGAATTAGGACTCGCTCAACATATCTTCCTCTTTCTACTGTAGAGTCATGGTGGATGCAAATTCTTCTTGTGGATTGAGCCAGGTGTGTGTGAGCCATATGTAGATTCTGTCATCAAGGGACTTAGTGATAAGATGTAGAAAGTGGAAGCATGTTTGGGATCCTGTCAAGCAAATGAGGAGAAGGCAATGGCAGATGTACAAGCTATGAAGAAATTGATTGATGATAAAGACAAGCTAATTGCAATACTTGAGAAGCAAAATGGTCAATTGAAATCTAGAGCCAAGACATACCGGATTAGTTTGATATTGTTATCCATAATAGCAATTAACCTAGCTTTCTATTGGGTTGTGTAACTTGTGGACGTTCTTCTCCTTATTTTTCTTTCTCATGTTTGTATTATTTCGTGGTTTGGGTGCCAATGGAAATAAGGAAACATACCATCTGCATATGTTTGTATTTGTTCTTTTTGAGCAAAAATTTACGACTTTGTACCGTAAATTCTCATATTAACTGTGACTATTGGTTCTGGTTTGCTGGACTATAAACAAATAAACCCCCATTTGGATGGTTGGTGAATTTTTTATAAAAAAATTAAGGCTTTTACTTTGATGTAGGGTGGTGGGTATATACACTCATCATGCATTCCCCTGTTAGCTACTTTGCGCTATTGAATGATTTACGAACAGGAAGAATCATACAAATGTGAAATACAACAAATTGCCACAGTTCTCGTTTGAGTACAATAAAAGAATGGTTATCAAGTAACCATGATTGATAATAGCTAAAACGTTTGAAGAAGCCAGGCCTGTCCAAACTGGACAAGTTCTGCATACAGGGTACATGTGAGGACCCGTACCTCCAACCCGGTCCGACCGCGTTAGGCCGAGGGTCTTGTTTGTGGTTTGGCCCGGTTGTCCTTGGGATGCGATTGGTTGATCGCATCGCTGTTTTTGACCCTAGTGGCATTTTGGTAAATATGTTCCGTGGTGGTCAGTTTCACACCCGCGTTACACACACGGCCTTGGATTGATGTATGTGTTTGATTAGAACCTTAAGGGTGCTTCCGATCGGAAGATCGGAGCTCGATCGGGAGAGATCGAATCGGACGGCTGTGATCGATTCCAGCTTTCTATTTAACCCTTTCTTTTCTCTCTCTTTCCCTGGCTTTCTTTCTTCTCCTTCCGTTCTCTCTCTTCCTCTCTCCAACCGACTGAGCTAGGGCTTGGAGGCGCGATCTTCGAGGAGCGGATCTTGGCGATCGAAGTTGGGGGATACGTGGAGGAGCTAACCTGCTTGTTCAAGTAGGTGTTTCTACCCCGATCGTATGGTTGGGTTCTCCTAGGATAGGTTTAATGTGTATTCACTGTAGGAATACATGATAGAATGTTGTGTAGTTCAATGCATGTGTATTATGGCTTGTGTAGAGTAGCCCTATAACTTGGTTTTCGTATTTTATCGGATGATTTCCGTATTATCGCTGTTTTGTCGGTTTTCGGTCATTAAGACCTAGATTTGAGATTTAACCATAAAAATTGTGTTTTCTTCGCACCAATAGTTTCCCCATCATCTTTTATGCATGCATGCAAAGTTTCATTGATTTCCAACTTGATTTGATCATTCAAATCCAAGAAATTGGATTCCAGGCACTGTTCTGAGGAACTGCGCCGTGCAGCTGACGGTCGATCGGTGGATCGACCGTCAAGCATTGATATACTTCTTTCGGACCTGACGGTCGACCGTCGGATCGACCGTCAGGCTCTGTCGCGTTTTGGGCCTCCCACGGTCGATGTTCTGATCGACCGCGGGCTCCTTAACCTTTTTCCACCTTACCTCACGGTCGACCGTCGGATCGATCGTCGCATCGACCGTAAGGCTCTGTCTCCTTCTTGGCTCCCCATGGTCGATGTCCCGATCGACCGTGGCCCTTATATTTCCCATGCTTTTGTCTCACGGTCGACCGTCGGATCAACCGTCGCATCGACCGTGGCCTCACGGTCGACGGTCGGATCGACCATCAACCCCTGAATAGTGTTTTCTGCCTTCCTTTGATTGGTTTCTCGTTCATGATAGATACCCAATCATGTTAGGAAGCATACATGATGTTATGGAGGGGTTTTCAATCGATTTCTATCGAGATTGGGAATTGGATTGTGCGTTTACCTTTTTGGTGGATTTATGGGTCGATTTGCATTTAAATACTTAGTTGAATGGTAGATTTAAATGCTTATTGGTTGCTTAGCCATTACCTAGCTATGAGTGCTAGCTAATGGGGAATTGTGGAACCTTAGCCCGTTGCCGGCGTGTGCCGAGGGCTATTGTATAACTGTTGGCCAGTTACCTGTGGGGTAACTGTGGAACCTTAGTCTGTCATGTGCAGGAGAGCACTGAAGACTATTGTATATCTGTGTTTACCGTTTGGCTCTAATCATTGTTTGGTTAGTATAAATTATCTGTATTTGAGGCCCTTGCTATGCTCACCCCTTTTGTGAGGACCTGTCCCTCTACCCCTGTGGCTCGTTGTAGACCGCAAGGGCAATTTGGTAAATTACGCCTTGTTGGTTTGTTTCACACCCGCGTGTGCACACACTGACCTTGTTTGTGTAAATGCTTGTTTAGAACGGGTAGGTGGACCCGGGATCTGAAGATCCCAGCTCGGGCGCGCGAAAGCTTGCCCTTGGGCAGCTGACGACCCCTGAGCGATCGATCACTCCTTGGAACGATCGATCGGACTCGTGTGCGAGTCGGTGGGTTTGACCCGCTCGGATCGATCCGACTTGGTGTTGGGATCGATCCGACTTGGTGTTGGGATCGATCCGGGGCGCGAATGATCGATCGCTCCTTGGAGCGATCGATCGAAATCGAGTCGGTGGCTTTTCTGCTTCGCGAGGACGGCCGCCGTTGGCCGTCGCTCTCTCCTGTCAGAGGGGGAGGACTTTCCCTCCCCTCCCCTCACTTTTTCCCCCTTCCCCCGGCTCTCCCCTTCCCCTTTCCCTCCTTTTCTTCCCCTCTTCTTCCTCCTTCTCCTCCTTTCTTCTTCCTCCTTTCTTCTCCCGAAACCTCTGCTTCTTTCCCCTGTTTCCGGCAGCCAACTTCCTCTCCTCCGTTCTCCCTCCGACCATCTTTTTCGGCGTTCTAAGGCTCGTTGGATCCGTGACAATGAGAGGAAGATCCCTGAAGTGATTTGGAAGCTTGTTTGTGATCAACTCACGGGTAATCAGCCGAGGAAAGCGCTGTTAGGTAGGTTTATACGTACTGATGTTGTTTTTGGGTTTTCTTTAGATCTAGCCGTTGGATCTTGTTGATCCTCGTTTTGTTGGATTCGTTATGCCTATTAGAATTACTAATATAGGTTTCATGATGTTTGGTTAAGATTTGAGTAGGTTTTATGCATGATTAGTCTCGGATTTCCGGTTTTCTGCTGTTCTTGAAGAATAGCCGGCTTGCGGCGAGTTTTCCGGCCGGTGTGTATGTGATGTTTGGTTGTGATTAGTATAAGAGTTATAGATCTTTGAATCTATTCTCTAACTCTACTGATGTCATATTTTTCTCATTTTTCTAGGATTTGTTATGAATTGTTTGCTGGAGGACTGCGTTGCAGCAATTAAATTGGTAAGTGAGTTGATTAGCGGTTTTGATTTGTATTTTCCCGTTAATCCAACTGTTGGATGATTATGAATTTTGGATATGTTGATCCTGGTATATACTTCTACTGTTGGTTAAGTTGGATCTTGAATCCGACATCGTTTGAACGTCGGATCGACGGGATCAATTAGCCCCTAAGTAGAGGATTTGGGTGTTTGAATATAATATTATATTTTGAAATATAATATTATATTGTTACTGTTCATTCAGCGGTTTTCGGGGTTGCTTCTCGTTGCAGAAGTTCGCGGTTGACGGTCGTGGTACCGTCGTTGTCGCGCCCCGACCCGCGGACGCCAAACCGGGCCGGGACACGAGAGGGAAGAACCAACGACCACTAGCCTCAACTGGCGGAAACAGTTGAGACTAACACACAGCTGGCGGAAACAACTAATAACAAGCACAAGGCGGAAGCAAACTTAACAACATCAATTGACATCTATTACAAAACAGATGTAACAGAGTTACACAAGGGTTCTAGTACAACAAGCTTTACAAGGGATCAACAACAGTCCCCAAAAAGCTACAACACCCACCGGGGTCTCCTCAAGGGCACAAACAAAACCATCCTGACCCTCAGACATGGTCAGGAGCCGGCGCGCCACCACGAGACAACCGACGGGGAAGCACCGGAGAGGAGCTGGGACCCACACCTGCAAACAACACAGTCCAGGTAGGAATGAGCAACAGCTCAGCAGGGTCCTACTCTACCACTCTCGCTAAGAAGGCAACACCCAACGAACCAACTCTGAAGCCAAGTACTGAGGCTTGCCAAGGATCCCATAAATCCCGTCAATAACCCGAAGGGCTCCTGTCCCAAGTACGCCCCTCCGACAACCACTGCTCAAGGGTGGGCAACTCCGACAATCCCTGACACAGGGTGGACACGGCACTACTAGTAGGACACCCTTCTCCAAGCAGGATCTCCACACTTGGCGGAATGACCGTGGTTAAGACTACCATCTCTCAGTACTCCAAGCAGCAGAGCCAACACGACCCCTAACTCCCGACCAAAGACTAAGTCTAGCCAGGGAGTCCATCGATCCCATCGATGTCTCTCCCCGCCCCAGGGTTCCTGTCCAACGTACGTCCCTCCGACAGCCACTGCTCGAGGACTGGGCTACCTCCGACGGTCCCTGACACAGGGTGGGCCAGACGATACCTGTAGGACACCCTCACCCATACTGGACACCAGCATGGGGACACGAGTTGGGGTAACGGCATCCACCACCTAGTCTTTGATCATCGAAGTCCACGGGTCAACGCCACCCAGTCTAACCTAGCATGTCTAATGCACAGGAAACAGGGCAGGATAAAAATATCAAGTAGTAACAGGCAACACAACAAGGGCACACCTTCGGCCCATTTAGTCTAAGCACTCCCGAGGATCATGACTTCCTCGGTTCACCACAAAGCGGTAAAGGGCATACCGTCAGCCCATTTATTCTACACATCCCGAGAGGCATCACCCTCTCGGTTCCACTACAAAGCGAAAAGCATACAAGCAAGATGAGTAACATGATAAGCCCCAGGGGCAGAACCGTCAAAACCACTTACATGCGAAGCCCCGCGGGCAAGACAGCATTTAAAATGAATAAAGTCCTCCCTGCATTGAAGGAGATCGATCTCATATAACAATGAGATCGATCTGCCTCGAGTCTAGGAGCATCCGTCCTGGTCACCCCAACGGGATCGATCTCCACCCATATGGAGATCGATCTCGTATGTGACCCTTGACGTACCGACGCCAACCGCCAAGAGATCGATCTCCCTCCCAGAGAGATCGCTCTCGCTCGGGCGGAGCGTGCCACCCCAAACGAGATCGATCTCATCCCATGAGATCGATCTGGATGGGTTCACCGGCGGCCGGACGGCGAGGAATACCGCCATAATCCGCAACCAAACCTCACCAAACTAGGTGGGCTGGTAGATCCAAGCACCACGAAGCTACTCAAGGCTTCAAAACCGGAAAACATCAACTCCACGAGGAGATCCATTGAAATCAAAACCGGATTTCAAACCTTCAAAAGTAATCGGAGTCTTAGAGTAAGAACCCTACCTCCACAGAGCTGCTTCGATCCACGAAGCCTAGCCTAGGATCTTCCTCACGCCGTCACGGTTCCAACAAGCCTTCAAGCTCCGAGAACGGTGGCCGGAGGAGGGAGAACAGAGGAGGAAAGGGGGGCTGCCGGAACAGGGGAAGAAAACAGAGCCGGGAGGAGAAGAAGGAAGAAGAGGAAGAAAGGAAGGAAGAGGGGAAGGGATAAGGCCGGGGAAATCTGGCGAAGGCGGGGGAAAAGGCGAAGGAGGGGAGCAAAAGTCTCCCCTCCCCTGACAGGGGAAGTGACGGCCATCGCCGTGGCCGTCCTTCGAACGCCACCACCAACGACTTCCAGGCACAGAGAGATCGATCTGCATGCCATGCCAGATCGATCTGGATAGCAAGGCCAGATCGTTCTCACCATCAAATGAGATCAATCTCCCTTGCCCAGAAAGGCAACCTTGGGCTGAGACTCAAGCCCAAGCCCAGAACTTCCGACCTCATGTCCACCTAAGCTTTCTAAACAAACACAAGCACCAAACAAGGTCTGTGTGTGCACACCCAGTGTGAAACGACCACCAAGGCGCAATTTCCCAAATTGCCCTTGAGGTCAACAACAAGCCAAGGGAAAAAGAGGGGTGGGTTCTCACAGTCGTAATGCCGGGACCCGCTGCGGATCGGCTGGCAGCGGTTGGTAGTACCGCTGCAGCGATCCAGTTGACTTATATGATGCTTGACATACTGTTACATGCTTTGCTTCTTATCTGTGTATGTCATAGCATGCATTGTTGTTGTGTGCATTAGTTGCATTGGTTAGGGCGTGGGTGATCTTTGGGTCGCCGTCCCGAGGCTGGAAGCTCGGACTTAACCCTATGACCGGGGTTGGGTGGTTTGGACCCGGTTTGAATTGTAGTGTCCAGTCGATTCGATGATAGGTTAGAGGGAACCCTCGCCAGCTTTGTTTTCCGCGTTTTGTAGGTTCCGGTTCGCATCGCCCGGCTCGGTTGGGCTTTCGCGGGTCGGGCCGCGACACCTTTGGCTAGCTGCAGGTTATGCCTAGCCCTGTATGATTATTGCCATATTGTTGCATGCCTATATCTCATTATCTGTGCCTGAGCATTGCATGCTTCTTGTTTTCATTAGAGGCATATCAGGTTAGGTGGGCGATGGGTTGATCGCTGATCCGAGGCTCTTGGGTAGCTCGGATCGAGCCTTAGGACCGTCGCTGGGTAGTAAGGATTAGGGCATGATTGTAATCAGAATCTCATGTTATTGAGGATATGCGATAGTTGGCTGAGATCTTTGCTTTGAGGTTTAGAGGTCGTGTCGTCTTCCCAAGGCCAAGTGCAAAGAATGGATGTCGATGCGTTCCTGACGTGGGTCTCCAAGGCACGGTAATCCTGCTTGGGTAAGGGTGATCCTGCATGTTACTGTTCCTTGGCTTCCTGGTACTTGTTCAGGAGAGAGGTTTCATGACATGAGCCCTTGGGACATCGACAGGGGTTGTGGGACCCTGTGGCATTCCTTAGGCTTGAGCGGGGAGACAACACCGTTGTTGTTTTCCTCCTTTCAGTGTGTCGTAGAGTAGAACCCTACTG
This sequence comes from Narthecium ossifragum, assembly GCA_963920575.1. NCBI lineage: Eukaryota > Viridiplantae > Streptophyta > Magnoliopsida > Dioscoreales > Nartheciaceae > Narthecium > Narthecium ossifragum. Next base: position 19,121,191 of record OY986966.1, read on the forward strand.
AGCTTATTGCTCACTCCAATCCGGGCTGCGTTTGCAGGTGCAGGCGCCAGTTCTTCAGCAGTAGAGCCGGCGGGATCAGTCTTTCGCGGCGCGACCACTTCCAGAGGTGCTTGAGGTTGCTGGATGACGATTGTTGTACTTTTGGCAGTTTGTATATTATAAACATCTTTCAGGGATTTTTGGATTATTGTATAATATATTTCCCCTTTGAGGAGTTTGATAAGAACTGTATCAGATGTTTAAACTGTACAGCTTGATGTATTTATAAATTTAATTACAGCTTTATCTCTGGAAGTTAAATTGTTTAAGTTTACCCCTGCTTTCCGTAATGTATCGTCGTCAATTGGATGTAAATAGTGATAGGAACCCTCACGCTCCGTCCTGGATGGGTTTTCTTGGGCGGGGTGTGACAGTACAAATAGGAAGAAATAATGATACAACTCCCCTTAAATACTTCCCACCCTCCCCTCTATGATCACCAAGTTCAAGAATAGAGAGCAACTGAAACATCTCTTTTGAAATTGTAACTAAACAATCATAGTTGAGATAAGCCTTTAAGTCGGATGCATTGTAATCTATTCAGATTCATGTGCTTTCTTCATAGTTGAGTTTTCTGAGGCTTAACCATCTTTCCAGCATTTCTTGAAATCTTCACAGTTTCATGTGCTTTCTTCATAGATTTAATTGATTTATCTCGCTTATACCCCAAATCCTTGAGTGATTTGCCCATTTTGTCTTTCTTACCTTTCCCGGTTCCCTGCATTCAGAACAAGCTAATTTCAAATTTCATGTATATCTCATAATGGCCATGTAAACTGCTGGATTCAATGATCGCACTAATATGGTTTGTCAAATCAATATATGGAGTTCATACGAAAGAAATATAACTTCAAATATCACAAGAATTTAAGCAGATTTAAAATCATCAACCGGCTCTCTACTGTCATCTTCCTCTTCATTCTCTAACATCTCTCGAGCCGCTTCCAGTCTTCGCCGTTTTTTACGTGGTAGATGTTTCTGTTACAGGAAGCATCAATGTTATTGCCCTGTTAACGAACTAAGAAGTAAGAACAGAGTACTTGTGATCAAACATAGATAATGTTAAGAGAGAGAAAACGTTCTAAGAAAGCATAATCAACTTTATCAAAATTGCCATCAAATGTCATGAGATAAGTAATCTGATACAGAGAACTCATTTCTAATTTATGATGTACTCCACAACTATGTCAATACATAAAAATTTCCAACGAAACTGAATCAATCACACAATTTTCTCATATATCCAAAAAAAGTGAGAACTCATTGTATGCCATGTGGCTGCATATGAGCCAAAAAAAAGTTAATGCGAAGCCCTCCAACCACAAGTAGTTATGCAGCTTATATATGTGGTCAAACTGCATATTTAAAATGGAGTTAAAGAAGAAAGACAAATAAGGAGTTAAAGATGAAAGACAAATAAACTGATCGAGCATATATCTATCAAGAACTCCAATAATGTTGTGATCAAAATGACATATATAAAATGGAGGACCTTTGATTTAATTTACCTTGTAAATTGCAAGGACAAATTGATACTGCTGACCCCCATAGAGGAATAGTGTCAAGGTATAGTCGGTGTTGCTGCTCACAGGTTGCGAATTCTTACCTAACCATGAAAGATTACTAAGAGCTAAGAAATTTAAACACGAATGAAAAGATTAAAGAACAACAACATTCAACCTAAAGCTACATGTTGTAACAGCTAGTATAGTTACTGAGTAAAGGGCAATTTCTTTTATCATGGTTGACTCCGTGTTGCTTGCAAGAATTACAAAGCCTAGCCTTTGCAACTTGCTTCTCCAACATTGACTTCAAGCGCTTCCACTCCCCTTGGGTCTTGCTATATCTGGTTCCTTGATACACAACTCACTAATAGCCGGCCTTTTCCCCACACTTGAGGAAACTTGTGAAATGTCATCATTTTCTGCAATTCCTTCTTCATCCAAGCCAATGATCTTATTTTTTTCTGCTTTCATCTTTTGAATTTGCTCCCTAAGATCACGTAAACTGCTCATGGTGAATGAGAATGTCTCATTTCCATCAAGTGCATCATCAATAAGTTGGTTGGCTACATAACTTAACTCAGACCTTTTTGTCCTACTAACAGAATCATCATCCATATTTTTCACCTTGACTGTGGCACTCCTTGTCCAACGATGTAAAATATACTCCCCAAGAAGCATCATGTGATTGCGATACTTCACCACCGCTAACAGATGCCTGCATGGGATGCCAAGGAACTCCAGAAGCCTACACGAGCATTTTCCCATATTTGTTTCCATGTGAATGACAATCTTTTTTTTACTTTCTTTCCCTAATTCTTGGATGAGATATACATTCCCATCATCATCTTCACCACCAACGAAGACGTTATGCATCAAGCTTGAAACCACTTCTTCTTGGAACTTATAAAAGATCTTCTTGGTATAAATTTGAGACATTTGTTTCTCCAAAGGTCATGCAGTTTTCAACTTCGACTGGTTATCAATGGTGCGATGCTCGTCCTCCAATGCATCTTGTCTCTGCTCTTCAAGTCCATTAGTAAACTTTGCATGAAGGTCCATCAAAGTTTTGAAAACCAAAGAATAATGCATTTTTTGAAAACTAAAAAGACATAAAGCAAGGAAACTAAACCTAGATTTCATACCTAACTGTTCTGAAATGATTAACTAAGTTGAATTAAAGACAGATTGCACTGCTTACCTTGCATAAAAGTCCATCAACGTATTTTTTTCAGTGGAGTATTTCTTTAATAAGCTGTTCAAGCTTTCACTCCTTTGGCTACTATGCATCCCCGCAAAGAAACAACTCTTCAAATAAAGAGGGATCCAACAATTTCTCATTTCATACATGCTGGCCAACCAATCATTGTCACTGAGGTGATGTTCTGTTATAATACTTACCCAAATTGCACAAAACTCTTCATCAGTCTCGGCATTCCAAATACAACTTGTTATTTTATCAATGACCTCAATTTTATTGTCTATCCCCCCCCCCCCCCCCAACTTCTTAGTCAAGTTTTTGGTTATGTGCCAGATACAAAACCTATGACGAGCAAATGGAAAAACCCATTCGATGGCAGCTCTCATTGCAAGATCTTGATCTGTTATAATTGTATTAGGACATCTACCACTTGCTTCGACCCAAGTCTCAAATAACCATATGAAAGAGTCAATGGTTTCATCCTTTATAAAGCCACTTCCGTGAATCACTGTGTTAAAGTGGTTGTCTATTCCAGAAAATGGTGCAAAAATCATAGAATACTTGTTAGTGTTATATGTTGTATCAAAAACTAACACTACCCCAAAGTTTTTGCACTGCAATTTGGAATGCACATCCATCCAAAAACAATGTGTCAGTTTGCCCTCCGCATCACATAGAATCCCATAAAAAAACTCTGGATTCTTTTTTTGCTTTCCTTTAAAAATTTCTAGCAACAACTCTGCATCGTGGCCTCTAACCTCTTCCCTCATATCGCTCCTCAAATTCCAAGCATCCCTCTTTGTGAAACCAATCTTGTCATGTCCTCCACTTTCATTCCGCAAGATTCCCATTGTTTGTGAAATACGGCTGTTCACTGACTGGTGATCCTTAAAGAGACTTTGCTTGGCTTCAACTATTCTTCGGCGATTTCTAAAAAAATGTCTCCTACTTGGGGTGCACAACTCATGATTATGTTCTTCCACAAACTGTCCTACAATATACTGTCTTGTAGTCATATCCAACTTAAATCGCACCATAGCCTTACAATCAGTCTTTGCCGTGCCACATTTTCTAACCGTTGATTTATCTTCCCACTTGCCATACTTGTAGCAAACAAAGATCCTTTGGCTCACCACTCTTTCATCAGTGCCCTTCACATTTTGATATTTTATTGTCTGTCTAGAAAAATCAAATTCGGCAACACATGCATATTTTCTATAGAAGCTTTCACACTCATCCAATGTCTTAAAAGTCATACCAATGGTTTGTATTAATTTAGAATCCACCTTTGGCACACCCTTATCAACAGTAACACTTTGGCTACTATCATCAAGCTCCCTTGACACATGATCTGTTGTTTCACTGTCAACATGGGAACTACAGCAAAAAGAATTAATAATGCATCCATGTATTGGAAAGAAGTAATAATGCAAGCTAGTTACATAGTTCTATTCAACTTGATATACATCCATATATTAAAATTTGCATAGAGAATGAATTAATATCCATGCAATGTGTTGGTGGGAATAATTTTGCAAAATCTTGAGGAAGCAATTCTGAATTAATTGTTTTTCTGAAATAATCAGTCTAACCTTTATACACACTTGACGAATCAAATATTAAAATCTTGAGGAAGCAAATCTGAATTAATATACACACTTGTTTTTCAGAATGCATATGTCGCGCCCAAACCCGCGAAAGCCCAACCGGGCCGGGCGACGCGAACCGAAACCTAACGAAACGCGAAAAATTTGGTGAGGGTTCCCTCTAACCTATTGGTCTCCCTAGCAATTCATCAAACACCCCCCAATTAAAAGACAACAATAAATTACAAGCCTCGAACCTCAGATTACAAAACTCAAAGAAAGTTAATATACATTTCCTCGGAGAGGGGAAGATTCAAATACAACATTTAAACACTCCCAAAGAAGACTAACTAACATAGGTTTAAAGCTGTAAAAGATCGTCACCTCTCAAACTCCGCTTGGCGCCGACGCAACACCGACCAACTGCCCGGTAGGGGCCACTGAAGAGGAGGTAACGCCTGCACCTACAAAACGCAGCCCAGGTAGGAGTGAACAACTAAGCACAGTAGGGAAACTACACTACGACACACAAAAGGAAGAAGGAAATGCAACAGTGTCACCCTCAAGTAAGACTTGGGTGTATACAGAGGCCCCATAACCCCACCACGTGTCCCTGAGACCCACGATCATGGTCTTCCAGACGAACTGGTCACATGATGGGTAGCACTCTGTAAGCAGGAAACAAGACTGCTAGCTCACAAGCAGGAAACGATACTGCAGGCGGGAAATGGCACCGCTGAGTAGGCAACTCCTCTACTCAAGAGTCAACACAGTGGAAAGCGGCTACACCTCAGCATCCGACTCGAGGCCGACACGACCTCTACAATCACCAACCAACAGATGTACCAGTCATCGAAGCCTATCATCGAATTTGATTGGACACCACAATTCAAACCAGGTCCAAACTACCCAACCCCGGTCCTAGGACTAAATCCGAGCTTCCAGTCTCGGGGCGGTGACCCACAGATCGCCCACGCCCTAACCATGCAACTAATGCACAACGGGGATGCATGCGATGAATATGCACAAAAATAAGCAGTTAAGCATGCAACATAATGTGATGATAACATAACAAGGTCTGGGCTCGGCACACTGATGTCGCTCAAATGTGTCACGCACAGCGGTCGCGGTGCAGTACAGCATAAGAGAGATCGAACCCACAGAGAGATAAGCAGGAAAGATCCAGAAACACAGATAACAATATATCAAAAACAATCAAGAGCGCAAAAGTTAAGAAAATAGATCGAAGATGTAATGGTACGATAAAGTTAATGAAAGAAATCAAGATTTGAATGAGGCTAGGCTTCAGGAATCACTTCACTCGGATTTAGGTTCTTCTCTTCTCAATGGTTCATATGATACTCAGTTAAGGGATTCACATCCCAATCACCTTAACCGGAAGATATGGAACTATAAACCTAACAAAATATATAAATGTCTCCTCCTATGATTAGTTCTTCCTTTTTATAGTTCTAACTTTATCCAACCAAAACCTAAGAATATATTATACCGGCTGTCACTACAGGCAACATATAGCAAAAGTTCATCGGGACAAAGCCCTAACTCTATCTAACCGGATCTCTAAGAATACACAATACCAACTCTCACAATCGGCAATGCATAGCAAAGATTCCTCGGGATAGAGCCCCAACCTTGTCTTACAAGATCCCTAAGAATACACAATACCAGCTGTCACTACGGGCAATGCATAGCAAATGTCTCGTGAGACTCGGTAGGAGAATCAAAAGAGATAACTATGGGATTATAAGATCATGAAAGAAGCATGACTGGATTCATAATATTAATCATCCACATAAAGATCTATAATCTGAAAATAATCCTTGAAGACTCAATACATAGAGAAGAGTTTAACAATAAAGTTTAAAACATGAACCATCGTTGGAGAAGAAACCCTAATCCTCGCTAGGTCATCCGTCCGCCATGCCCGCGGATTACTCGGCCATAGATGGAGATGTCTTCATCTTCTTCCCTTAGAAAATGTCCAGAAAGAGCCTCCAAAAACGTCCAAGAAGTCTCTCTTGACCTACCCTAACTTTCCTATTTATAGGGTCTAAGAATTAGCAAACTCGGGTTAAGTTTAAACCCGTTATACGCTCCTGGCTGATCTGGCGGTCGACCGTGAGACCTTGACGATCGACCGTGAGGTGCACAATTTATTTTGACAAGCTGCGGTCGATCTTCGCATCGACCCTGCGAAGTATTTTCCTTGACAGAGGCTGACAGTCGATGCCACGGTCGATGCGACGGTCGACCGTGAGCATCTTACGGTCGATCTTGAGGATTTTCGAGCTCCACGGTCGACCGTGAGGATTTTTGAGCGCGACGGTCGACCGTGAGATCTGACGGTCGACCGTCACTATTCACTCAGCACTGCGCACTGGTACGAAAAATGTTGTAACTTCCTCTACGTAACTCGGAATCATGAACCGTAAAATTCTCCAGAAAGTAGACTTCAAAAGCTTTCCAATGATATATGGCACATCATCTGGTTCTTCTTGGAAAGATACAGTTTAATCCTTGAAATTGACCCATATAATCTTTCAGCTTCTTTCAGCTCCAATTTCCTATATTTTCCAAGCAACTATGTGAAGTAACATATCCTATAAAAATAGTGCTAAAGAAGAAAATTAAGGGTGACGATATAACAATTTAGATGATTATATGGTTGTTTAGAGTGCACTTTCATGCACTCATCACACCCCCCAACCAGCTTATTGCTAGTCTCTAGCAATTCAAAGCGCATAAAATATAATTAAGCACACCAACGGTTCAAGAATGTAGACATGCATTATAAAAATCCTACCTTATCAAGTCAATAGTGTTTTATACAGTACAGAGCATGAAAACTTCTTATACTCATACACATACTACCAACACATGAAATCAACTTCTACACATCAAACATACTAATCACTATCCAGAAGAACACATGTGACGTGACAAATAAATGTTACGTACAGAAACAACTTCTACCCACCATTAGTCCAAACACACTACAATCTTCATGACCAATCATCCAACCCTCGCACTTTAAGTACATCATGCTCTTTCTTTTCTTTTTTTTTCTCTTTTTTTTTCTCAACTATCAGACAGTTTGCCTTTTTACGCGAGCACTCTCCGCTTCTTGAGGCGTAGAGACCCGGTTACTTAGCAAAACACTTAATAGTTTCTTCTTCTTTTTTTCAGTGGTTCTACCTTTTTACTCGAGCTCCCCGCTTCCTGAGGCAAGAACACCCGGTTACTCAGTAGATCACCTAATAGTTGTTTAGGCACAACTTTATCAAGCTCCAGAACTTGTTCTTCTTTTTTTTCCCTCCATGCAATACTCAACACTAGCTAATGCTGAAATCATGGTCTAGATTAACAATAGCATGCTCATTCCTCTGGTGAGTATAATCGCCACTGCATATAAAGTGTTCGTGTGTGACTCACATGATGTTCTACCTTCAGGTTATCAAGCGTGCAATCAATGTATAGGCCAATCCATATGCAAGCAACATGCATAATAAGCAAAAAAAATTTCAGCTCATGTACAATTTCTAGTAACATATTAAACTCAATAAGGTAGCATGCATGAGATCATGGATGCCTACACCCCCCAACGTAAAATTCACATTGTCCTCAATGTGTGCTAGGTATGGCCATAGAATAAAATAGGGTGTGTGTTTCAATTTTAAACAAAATAGATTAGAATAATAAATTGATATAGAAGCGAGACCACATGATAGAATAAGCGAAAATCTCCTCAAGGCTCCTCATGGTGGCCGAATTTCTCATCTCCAGAATAGTGGTCGAATTCCTCAAGCAAGGAAAACGGTGGTCCAACATCCTAAGAAATAAGATAGAAAACAAAAACAAATGAAAACAAAAGCAAACAAACTAAAACAAACTAACCTAATAAAAAAAAAATGATAGATAGTAGAAAGGTCATCCCTCGTAGACAGGGTCTACGAGAGGAAGGTGATGCTCATTAGTGGCCGCCTTATCTGGAATAGGCTTCAACCGCTGTCCATTGGCCTTGAATAACCTCCCATCCTTCGGGTCTTGAACCTCTACAGCCCCATTCTCAAATACTCTAGTAACCACAAAAGGGCCGGTCCATCGTGATCGCAACTTCCCAGGATGGAGGTGCAGTCGTGCATCATACAGGTAGACTTGCTGCCCTTCTTGAAATGTTTTCCTCAGGATCCGCTTGTCGTGATAGGCCTTTGTTTTTGCCTTGAAGATACGAGAACTCTCATAAGCATCATTCCTGAGTTCCTCCAGCTCAGACAGTTGGAGTTTCCGTTCCTGACCTGCAGCATCCAAAGTAAAATTTAGTGACTTAATAGCCCAATATGCCTTATGTTCTAATTCGACTAGAAGATGGCATGGTTTTCCATAAACAAGGCAAAACGGCGACATCCCCATGGTAGGCTTGTAGGCAGTGCGATATGCCCACAACGCGTCTGATAGCCTCAAGGACCAGTCCTTTCGGTTGGGGCTCACTATCTTCTCTAAGATTTCCTTGATCTCCCTGTTGGCTAATTCAGCTTGACCATTCGTCTGTGGATCATAAGCAGTGGACACCTTGTGTGTGACTCCATACCTGCGCATCAAAGCCTCAAAAGAGCGATTACAAAAGTGTGATCCCTGGTCACTAATAATAACTCTAGGAGTACCAAACCGGGATAAAATATGCTCTTTAAGAAACTTGATGACAGTGGAATGATTATTATTCCTACATGCAATAGCCTCCACCCACTTAGACACGTATTCCACAGCCAACAATATATATAAATAGCCAAAAGAAGAAGGAAAGGGTCCCATAAAATCTATACCCCAACAATCAAAAATCTCTACAGCTTGAATAGGATTCAAAGGCATCATATGTCTCCTAGATAAAGCTCCTAACGTTAGGCATCTATCACAGGATTTGCAGAAAATATTAACATCACGAAACATGGTAGGCCAATAAAAACCACATTGAAGAATTTTAGCAGCAATCTTTTTCATCGAAAAATGGCCTCCACATGCATGAGAGTGACAAAATATAATGATACTTTCTATTTCATAATCAGGAACACAACGACGCATGATCTGGTCAGGACAATACTTAAACAGACAAGGATCATCCCAATCAAATTTCTTTACCTCAACAAAAAATCTACGCTTATCCTGCGCACTCCAAAAGGAAGGGACCTCACCTGTCGCTAAGTAATTAACAATGTGCGCATACTAGGACAGCCGTGCAACGGAAAAGAGTTGCTCATCAGGGAAGTCATCCATGATCGACGGCTCATTTTCCGCTACTTCCACCATCAACCTTGATAGGTGATCAGCGACAACGTTCTCCACACCCTTTTTGTCTTTTATAGAGATATCAAATTCCTGTAAGATTAATATCCAATAAATTAGGCGCGCTTTAGCATCCTTCTTGGTGAGAAGGTACTTGAGTGCGGCATGATCAGTGAAAATAGTGATAGGAAAACCAATCAAATAAGCACGAAACTTGTCTAATGCAAAGACTATAGCCAATAGTTCTTTCTCAGTGGTAGAATAATTCATCTGTGCATTATTCAAGGTTCGGCTAGCATAATTAATAACATGAGGTTTACCATCTTTTCGCTGCCCTAAAACAGCTCCTACAGCAAAATCACTTGTATCACACATCAATTCAAAAGGAAGCCTCCAATCGGGTAGTTGCACAATATGTGCGGAAGTCAATTTATCAATCAAGGCTTGAAAAGCCTCTTGACAAGCAATAGTCCACTCAAAAGGGGTATCCTTTATCAAAAAAGTACATAAAGGACGAGCAATAGCAGAAAATTTTTGGATGAACCTCCTGTAAAAACCAGCATGCCCTAGAAAGGATCTAACATCTTTAACAGTCTTTGGCACATGAAGCTTTGAGATGAGATCGATCCACCTCAATGCCTCTAGAAGAGACAATATGGCCCAACACAATGCCTGAGGGCACCATGAAGTGACACTTTTCCCAATTAAACACAAGGTGCTTCTCTTCACACTTGACCAAGACTCTCTTTAAGTTTTGCAAGCATGCATCAAAAGTATTACCAAATACAGTCAAGTCATCCATATATACTTCCATACATTCATCGATCATATCAGCAAACATACTCATCATACAACGCTGAAAAGTAGCATAAGCATTACACAATCCAAATGGCATTCTACGGAAAGCATAAGTACCAAAAGGACATGTAAAAGTAGTTTTTTCCTGGTCTTCTAAAGCAATCTCAATCTGATAATATCCAGAATAACCATCAAGAAAATAATAAAAAGGATGTCCAGCTACTCTCTCTAAAATCTGATCTAAGAACGGTAATGGAAAATGATCCTTACGGGTGGCAGCATTCAATTTTCTATAATCTATGCACATGCCCCATCCTGTCACCAATTTAGTGGGGACAAAGTCTCCACTTTCATTTTCAACAACAGTGACACCATATTTTTTAGGGACAACCTGTGTAGGACTCACCCATTTGCTATCAGCAATAGGGTAGATGATCCCTGCATCTAATAATTTCAACACTTCAGGTTTTACTACCTCTTTCATTGTAGGGTTCAACCTACGCTGAGGATCCCTACGAGGTACAACCCCTTGTTCAAAATTAATCATATGGGAGCATATCAAGGGACTAATACCTTTCAGATATGCTATACTCCATCCAATAGCTGATTTATGCTCATTTAAAACGCTAAGTAATTGCTCACCTTGCTCTGCAGTTAATGCGGAAGAAATAATAACTGGGTATGTATCACCTGAACCAAGATAGGCATGCTTCAATCCTTGAGGAAGCGGCTTCAGGTCGAGCTTGGGCGGCTCTACAGATGATGGTGTTGGTGGCTGTCCTCTTTCTGGCAGTTCTTCAAACTTTGGATTCCATGGACCTGTAAAATAACAATGTTCCAAATTTTTACACATACCATCATCATCAACATTTTCATCCAAATCCAATTCAAGAGAATTAATTTCAGTTGTAGCAAACTCCTCTTCAGTGAGCAAATCAATCTGGTAAGTCTGCTGGCATTCATCATCCTCATCAGGCTGCTTAGCAACATTAAAAACATTAATTTCTAAAGTCATATTCCCAAAAGTTAATTTCATTAAGCCATTCCTGCAATTAATTATAGCAATAGCAGTAGCAAGAAACGGTCTACCTAAAATAATAGGAATTCTAGAATCAGCAGTTACTACAGCCTGAGTATCCAAGACTAAGAAATCAACAGGATAATAAAATTTATCTATCTGAACAAGCACATCCTCTACTACTCCTCATGGAGTCTTCATGGATCTACCTGCCAATTGCAAAATCACAGATGTCGACTTAATCTGTCCTAAACCAAGTTGCAAGTAAATAGAATATGGCATCAAATTAACACTTGCACCAAGATCTAGTAAAGCTTGTCCTACTTCATGCTCTCCAATGAAACAAGACATAGTAGGATAGCCAGGATCCTTATATTTAGGAGGAATCCTATGCTGAAGCAGTGCACTAACCTGCTCTGTTAAAAATGCAGTTTTCTTTACATGATATCGTCTCTTCATAGTGCATAAATCTTTAATCACTTTAACATATGTAGGAATTTGCTTAATAACATGCAAAAGAGGAAGGTTTACCTTAACCTGCCGAAGATGCTCCAAAATCTCGCTGTTGGGCTCCATAGTAAATTTAGTGGATTTCAATGCCTGAGGGAAAGGGACACGTACCTTAAAGTCACATGGCGAAGGGCCATCTGGATAATCGGCCTCTGCATGGTTCTCCTCAATCTGGTCCTGTTCTTCAACAACAATAGGAGGTTCGGTGGGCTCTTGTGAAGGGCTTTTTGTTGTTTTCCCGCTTCTTGTAGTTACGACGTTCATCTCCTTCACATTATTTTGCGCAGCACTAGATACCTGCGTTTGTTGAGGTTGAGCTGGGAAATTCCCTCGTTCATGCACGCTCAAAGAATTGATCAGCTTTGTGATCTGGCTCTTTATCTCTTGAACATCCTCCTTTCTTTCCTTAGATTCCTGCACAATCATGGATTTCAATTCCTGTAAACTGTCATTAAATGTAGGCCTAGGAAAACCAGATGTATTATAAGGAGGGTTAGAAAAAGGGTTATTAGGTGGCGGTTGATGATGCTCGTTGCTTTGTGGAGCATTCGACTTCCAGCTGAAGTTCGGATGATCTCGCCATCCTGGATTATACTTCTCTGAATAGGGAGTGTACGGTCTCCTGAATTCGCCTACAGCATTGCAATGCTCGTCGTACACACCTCTCATCTCAGCATAGGTGGGGCAATCATCAATCTAGTGGTCCATGCCTTGACAGATCGCACACGGCCCAGCTGGCCTTGTAGATTCATTATATGGAGAGGTCCGGGCTGCCATCATATCTTTGGTCTTTAATAACTCCAGCTCCCTTGTTAGACTCTCCACTTTAGCCTTGAGTGCATCCTCCTCCCGCAGCTGATAAATTCCTCCACTTGGTTGCTGTGGTGGTGGTCTGGCCCTGTTTGTACTTTCTGTTGTATTCAGTCTAGTCTATGTATGAGCTTTCTCAGCAAGCTCAGTCAAGTATTCAATTGCTACATCATGATCTTTTTACAAAAATTCACCATTGCACATTATCTCAACAAATTGACGTTCTCTAACAGTTAAACCATCATAGAAATAACTAACAAGACGCCAACTTTCATATCCATGATGAAGACATAAATTCAACATGTCTTTAAATCGTTCCCACGCCTGATACAAAGTTTCACTATCCTTTTGTGTAAAGATCGAAATCTGTCTCTTAAGTGCATTGGTTTTGTGCTGTGGGAAATACTTGTTGAAAAATATCTGTGTCATTTCAGCCCAAGATCCTATAGATCGTGGCCTCAAAGAATATAACCAACTCTTTGCTCTATCCTTCAGTGAGAAGGGAAAAAACTTAAGTCGAATCATATCTAGTGCACCTGGTTGGCTATGGAAGGTCGCTACTACTTCCCCAAACTCCCTAATATGCACATATGGATTTTCATTTTCCAACCCATGAAAGGTAGGAAGCAACTGAATCATGCCAGGTTTAAAATCAACATGTGCTGCATTAGGTAGAAACATGATGCATGAAGGTGTAGCAGTGCGAGTAGGATGCAAATATTCTTGCAAACTCCTAGGAGGTTGTTCTTCCTCGTGCTCATCCATAATGAAAGTATGATGCGAAGTCTGTGACTGTGCGTCAACGAGATCAGCAATATATGTCTCACTATCAGAAGTTTCAGAATCACCCTCGGGACGTCTAGCAAATCTGCCTAGTTCGTCTCTATACCGAGGCATACACCAACAAACACGCAATCCAAAAAATCCAAACCAACCAAAGAAAATAAGCAAAAACAATAATTGAAACTAAGCTTACTAACTAAAACTGAATAAAAAAAAACAATCCTAATAGAGAAGAAAAATCAAAGCCTAAATAAAGAAATAAAAACTAAAGAAAATGAACGAAGTTACCGCTTTTGATGTCTACAATCACTGTAATCTGATTCTGGCGCTTTTCAACACCGTCTCCCCGGCAATGGCGCCAATTTTTTATGTCGCTCAAATGTGTCACGCACAGCAGTCGCGGTGCAATACAGCATAAGAGAGGTCGAATCCACAGAGAGACAAGCAGGAAAGATCCAGAAACACAGATAACAATATATCGAAAACAATCAAGAGCGCAAAAGTTAAGAAAATAGATCAAATATGTAATGGTAAGATAAAGTTAATGAAAGAAATCAAGATTTGAATGATGCTAGGCTTCAGGAATCACTTCACTCGGATTTAGGTTCTTCTCAATGGTTCATATGATACTCAGTTAAGGGATTCACATCCCAATCACCTTAACCGGAAGATATGGAACTATAAACCTAACAAAATATATAAATGTCTCCTCCTATGATTAGTTCTTCCTTTTTATAGTTCTAACTTCATCCAACCAAAACCTAAGAATATATGATACCGGCTGTCACTACAGGCAACATATAGCAAAAGTTCATCGGGACAAAGCCCTAACTCTATCTAACCGGATCTCTAAGAATACACAATACCAACTCTCACAATCGGCAATGCATAGCAAAGATTCCTCGGGGTAGAGCCCCAACCTTGTCTTACAAGATCCCTAAGAATACACAATACCAGCTGTCAATACGGGCAATGCATAGCAAAGGTCTCGTGAGACTCGGTAGGAGAATCAAAAGAGATAACTATGGGATTATAAGATCATGAAAGAAGCATGACTGGATTCATAATATTAATCATCCATATAGAGATCTATAATCTGAAAATAATCCTTGAAGACTCAATACATAGAGAAGAGTTTAACAATAAAGTTTAAAACATAAACCATCGTTGGAGAAGAAATCCTAATCCTCGCTAGGTCATCCGTCCGCCATGCCCGCGGATTATTCGGCCATGGATGGAGATGTCTTCATCTTCTTCCCTTAGAAAATGACCAGAAAGAGCCTCCAAAAACGTCCAAGAAGTCTCTCTTGACCTACCCTAACTTTCCTATTTATAGGGTCTAAGAATTAGCAAACTCGGGTTAAGTTTAAACCCGTTATACGCTCCTGGCTGATCTGGCAGTCGACCGTGAGACCTTGACGGTCGACCGTGAGGTGCACAATTTATTTTGACAAGCTGCGGTCGATCTTCGCATCGACCCTGCGAAGTATTTTCCTTGACAGAGGCTGACGGTCGATGCCACGATCGACCGTGAGCATCTTCGTTTTATAGACGAACGAACTGACTCAAGAGAGATCGATCTCTTTTCGGAAAGAGATAGATCTTCCTTGACAAATCGGGTTGACTTTCTGACACTAAAAGATCGATCTTCTAGCAAGGAAGATCGATCCCTTATGTGCAAAAAGCTAGACTTGGGCTAAAACTTAAGCCCAAACTCGAATCTTTCGATCCCGGGTCCACCTAACCTTTCTAATCAAACATTAACGCAAGCAAAGTCAATGTGTGCACACACAAGTGTGAAACAAACCAAAAAGGCGCAGTTTACCAAATTGCCCTTGCGGTCTACAACGAGCCACAGGGGTAGAGGGGCAGGTCCTCACATCCTATTACCCTTAAAGGAAATCTCGTCCCGAGACTCGATAAAGGTAGGGCTTGGAAACAACAAAACCGCTATACTAGAAGACTAGACAAAAAGTACCTCGAGAAGAAAACAACCGCGGAAACTCCTGCCGCATGCGCGCCTCGCGCTCCCAGGTGATCTCCTCGGTGCCTCTGTGCCTCCACAGTACCTTGACCAAGGGAATCGTCTTGCCCCGCAAGACCTGATCCCTCCGGTCAAGTACCCGAACCGGCTGCTCAACGAAGCTCGCGTCTGCCTCAAGCTCAATGTCATCCACCCTGATGACATGAGACGGGTCTGGGTGATACTTCCTCAGCATCGACACGTGGAAAGTCGGGTGCACAGCTGACATGTGTTGAGGAAGATCCATGTGGTAAGCTATCTCGTCGACCCTCTTTAGGATCTCAAACGGCCCGACGAACTTCGACGCCAACTTGCCACCTCTGCCAAACATGACAGAACCTCTGTACGGCGACGCTCGCAGGAACACCCTATCGCCGACTGCAAACTCTAACGGTCGTCGGTTCTGATCTGCATAACTCTTCTGCCGGCTCTGAGTCGTCAGATATATCTGCCTGATCTGTACTAACCTCTCTGACGACCGCCTGATGAGGTCTGGACTGGTGAGTGAAGCCTCTCCAAACTCTGTCCAGCACACTAGGGAACGACACGGCCTACCGTGCAATGCCTCGAAAGGTGCTACTCCAAGACTGGACTAGTAGCTGTTGTTGTAGGCAAACTCTACAAAGAGAACGTGCTCCTCCCAGCTACATCCGGCGTCAAGGACACATGCTCCCAGCATATCCTCTAAGATCTGGATCGTCCGCTCTGACTGCCCATCTGTCTGCGGATGGAACGCCGTACTGAAAGTCAGGAGTGTGCCAACTGCCTCCTGAAAAGCCTCGCCAGAACCTGCTAGTGAACCTGGGGTCACGGTCTGACACGATAGAAACTGGAACTCCATGTAGTTTGACCACCTCTCTGACGTACAAACTGCCCAATCTGTCCGTCGAGTCTGTTGTCCACATAGGCAAGAAGTGCGCCGATTTGGTCAATCGATCGACGATGACCCAAATCGCATCATTCCCCCTAGGAGATCTTGGTAGCCCGGTCACGAAGTCCATCGTGATGGGCTCCCACTTCCACTCAGCAAGCGGAAGCGGCTGAAGTAACCCCGGAGTCCGCTGGTGCTCTGCGTTGACCTTCTGACAGGTAAGGCAGCGCGATACGAACTCTGTCACTGTCTTCTTCATCCCGCACCACCAAAACTGCCGCCGCAGGTCGTGGTACATCTTGGTGCCCCCGGGATGAACTGCAAAATGAGAGTGGTGGAACTCTCGTAGGACGTCGTCTCGTATAACTGGATCTGCTGGAACTGCTACTCTGCCTCTGAACCGTAGCCCTCCGTCTGACAATATTCATCCAGTTCCCATCTGCGCCCTTTGTGCCTGCCGATGTGCGCAACTCCTCGAGCTCTGCACCACTGCGCTGTGCCTCTAGCACTCTGGCTAGGACTGCTGGCATACTCTGTACTGCATAGAGGAAGCTGGCCCGCTGCCCCGCTGTCTCTAGAGCCTGCCACTGCCGCGCTGACAACCCTGCAACTGCTGCTCTGGTGTCTCTCACCTGCCTGCTCAGCGCGTCTGTTACGACGTTTGCCTTACCAGGATGGTAATGCAACTAAAAGCCGTGGTCCTCCAGTAGCTCCATCCAGCGTCGCTGCCTCAGGTTGAGGTCACGTTGGGTGAAAATGTGCCTCAAACTCTTATGGTCTAAGAAGACAGAGAACTTCTCGCTATAGAGGTAATGACGCCAGGTCTTCAGGGCGAAGGCCACCACTGCTAGCTCCAAGTCGTGAGTCAGGTAGTTCCTCTCATGATTCTTCAGCTGACGAGAACCATAGGAAACTACGTGGCCCTCCTGCATGAGGACACACCCCAAACCCTCACCGCTGGCGTTGCAGTAGACACTGTAACCAACATCTCGCTCGGGGACGATCAGCACCGGCGTACTGGTCAACCTCGTCCTCAGCTCTACGAAGGCTCGCTCACAAGCATCATCCCACACAAATGGGATGACCTTCTGTGTCAGTTTGGTCAACGGTCCAGCAACTATGGAGAAGTCCCGCACGAACCGCATGTAGTAACTCGCCAGGCCCAAAAAACTGCCGACCTCGAACACTGTCCTCGGTCTCTGCCACTGTACCACTGCCTCGACCTTGGCCGGGTCAACTGAGATCCCCGCTGCCGACACCACGTGTCCAAGAAATCCCACTTGTGGAAGTCAGAACTCACACTTGGAAACCTTGGTATATAGCTGATGCTCCCGAAGTAGCTGCAACACTGTCGCCAAGTGTCGCTCGTGCTCCGCCTCTGACCGGGAGTAGATCAGGATGTTGTCGACGAACACCACCACGAACTCATCTAAGAAAGGCCGGAAGATCCTCTGCATGAGATCTATGAACGCTGCTAGTGCGTTCGTCAGCCCAAACGGCATCAGCACGAACTCATACAGGCCGTACCGAGTCTGAAAAGCCGTCTTCGGGATGTCGCAATTCCCAACCCTCAACTGATGGTAGCCGGTGCGGAGGTTGATCTTCGAGAACACTGAAGATCCTCGCAGCTGGTCAAATAAGTCGTCGATCCTTGGCATCGAATACCTGCTCTTCACTGTCACCCTGTTGAGCCCCATGTAGTCTATGCAAAGTCGAAGGGTGCCATCCTTATTCTTTGCGAACAACACTGGCACCCCCCAGGGAGACATGTTGGGACGGATGAAACCTCTGCTAGTCAGCTTGTCTAGCTGGGTCCTAAACTCACTCTGCTCTGCTGGTGCCATTCTGAAAGATGAGAGAGAGATCGGTGCGGTACCTGGTACTAGGTCGATCTCAAAATCGACCTCTCTGGGCGGTGGAAGCCCTAGCAACACCTCGGGAAACACGTCGGTGTAGTCGCACACGATCCTGGGAAAACTGCTCTGCTGCACTCCCTCAGAACCGAACAGGGACAGGCTGGCCAACAAGGCTGAGAGCTCGCTGCCACGCCTCCCCACACCACAAGCAAAGGAATCGGCTGAGAATCGATCCCCCAACAACACAAACTGTGTCTCGTCGGGTGTCCAAGCGACCACCCTCCGGCGACCACAGTCGATGATAGCTCGGTATGCTGCTAACCAGTCCATACCGAGTATCACATCGAAGCCCGTCATGTCTAGCACCCGTATGTCTAGACAGACACGGAGGCCTCAAACCTCCAAAGAATAAGATCGGCAGACCCGGTCTCCTTGGTTGTCCCGCTGATCGGTGAGTCTACAGACTGTGCCACCTCTAGCCAACTCGTCTCTAATCCTAGCGATGCCGCACACCTGCTAGCAACATAGGAATGAGACGCCCCAGAGTCTATCAGCACATCTATTAGAGAACTAGAAAGTTGAAAGATACCTCTGAGCACGGATGGCTCTGCCGCTGCCTGCTGGTACTGTTGGTACTGCTGTGGCGGCTGGTAAAGCTGCACGGTGTCCGGCTGCTCACGCTCCGGAAGAGCAAACACACGCCCCCGCTGGCCGCCTCCACCCCTGGAGCGGCTCGGTCCAGCCCCTGACCTGCGCCCACCACCGCTCCCCTGCAAGGCACCGGACCCTCCACCTCTACTGCCCTGCGGCATAGCGCCCTGCGCTTCTCGCAAAGGACAGTCTCTACGGTAGTGCCCCAGCTACCCGCACTGGAAACAAGTGGCTGACGCGCCACCAGGCTACTGACCTTGGCCTCCTCCAGACGGAGCCAGCCCAGACGGCCCGGCCGTCAGGAGAAATTGGCCTGGTGGACTCGACAGCTGCGGCTGGAACTGCTGTGGGCGCTGCGACTGCTGCTGGAAAGTTCACGGACGCCGCTGCTGGCCTTTGCCGAATCCCCCTCTGAACTGAGGTCTCTACGGTGCGCTGGTAGAGACTGCCGGTAGAACTGCCCGGCGTCTCTCGTCCTGCAACTGCGCCTCCACTATTAAGGCACAGTTTAGAACTGCTGCGTGCGTCTGGAAACGGTGGGAACACGTCTGGCGCCTGATGTCAGATCGAAACCCCCACTGGAACTGCCGTGCCCTGGCCGTCGGATCTGCTGCTACTGCCCCCGCAAAACGGACAAGGTGTGTGAACCGGGTGGCATACTACTGCACTGAGCGAGTACCCTGCTGAAGGGAAGGGACTGGTACTCGCGAGACAGAGCGTCACGCGTACTCTCCGGGAAGTACGCGTCCAAGAACAACGCCCTGAACTCCTCCCACATCGGCTACTCTCCGCCACTGGTGTGCTAGGCGGTGCACCACCAGTCAAGAGCGTCTCCATCGAACTGGAACTCCGCGAGGGTGAGTCACAAGGGGGAAACACCCAGCGCCACAAGAAAACCACGAGCCGCAAGATACTCCGAAAGCTGAAGGCTGAAACTAAAAGCTGGAGGAAGGCGGCTCCAAAACGGGCTGCTGCTGAAGGTGTTCTCTGCCAAGAAGTGTGTGAAACTCTAGTAAGACTGGTCGCTGCCTCGTCTCCGGCAAGGCTCTATCCGGAATATGAATTTCCACGTCTGCCACAGGTACCTGCCCCAGCTGAGGCATCAACCCACTGCCATGCTCCACGCCGTGCGTCATGCCCGACTGCTCTGCGGTAAGCGTCTCGCGCCCCTCGCAACCAGCACCGTCGGCGAAAAGGCTCCCGATGGCTAGCACTCGAGCACCCTGCAGGTTCCCTCTCAGTCTGGCGGTCCAGGCTACAACTCAAAGTACTGGCACGACGCTGCTGCTGCCATGACTATCGCTGATGCTGAAACCACTGCCTCTACCAACGGCTACCCTGCCGTTCCCCAGAAGCAGGAACGACAACCCCGAAACTAACCACGACCACCAACCAACAGTCTGGTGTCAGAGCAGGCTCTAGATCCCAGGGATAGGATTAGGCTTGCGGTTGAGATTTTGAGTGTAGAATGGGATAGTTCTAGGTCTAGAATATCCTTGCATGGCTGTTTGCGAAATGCGTGTGATGTGCATTAGTTAGGTTGATTGCTGTTGTGTTTTTTTTTTCGGCTGTGTCGTGACGCCTCAAGGGGAGGTGTGCACGCACACCGGTGATGTCCGTTCCCTCGCCTAATAGTGTATCTCCCCCCCGTGCTGAAGATGAGCGAGTAGGGAATAGGACGTGTGTGTCGCCTTTATACTCTTGGAATCCCGAGAGGTGTACCCGTTGTGGCCCAGAGGCGATGTTGGAGATCCTTCGACAATAGAGGACTGATTGAAGGAGGTGTCCCGAATCCCGAATGTTGTAGACATCCTGGAGTATCGCTTGTTTGGGAAGCCGTTGTTTTCTTGCCGTGCCAGGAACCGATGCGTAGTGGTGCTTGTCGGGGCCACTAGGGACATTGTTGGTTGTGTGTTGAGAACAGTTCGCGTATTGTTCTCTGGCACCTACCCCTGGAAGGTGGTGTAGTTGGGAGTACCTTCCTCTATTCATGGTACTCGCACCACGTGACAGCACGCGGGTTGGTTGGATCACCTGGCTCGGCATGCTGGAGCGATAGCAGGGGACGCCCTGGACTGTACTCCGGATACTGAGACAGATGAACTTGAGGATTAAATTGTTTAAATTCATAGTAGTTGTATAATTGTGCGCCAATTGATGATGTAAACATGTTTAGGTGGCTCACGCCTCGATCTGGATGGGTTTTCTGGGTCGGGGCGTGACAGGATGACCCGGATCCGGTCATCCCCAATGAAGAGAGCGTCGAGAACACGCGTGACTCCTCAGAGCCAGCCGTCTGCTGTGGTCGGATCTCCAGTCTCATCACTGAACCTAGGCGGGTTCAGCCGCTGGAAATCCATCATGACCGCCGCCGTGGCCCGCCCGTCGACCGGAGCGAGAACCCCCTCCTCGGTGAGAAGGGTCTCCTCCCGTGCGACCGAAACCGTCGCTGGTGATGGCCCAGTCCGTCGAGCTCGTACCGCCCTAGCGGGAACCTCCCTACTCGATCGGGCGGGCCGACCGGGTCGTGCCCCGCCCCGACCAATAACTGAAGGCTGGTCTTGAAATCCCGACATCTGCGCAATCACCAACAACAAACGAGCGTTCACTCGTCAGAAGCCGCAAAACAAACAACACAAACAGAAAGTGGAAAAAACATAACACATAAAAAAGGAGCATGCACGGATGTTCTAGACATAGAACTATCCCATCCCACGCTCAATCTCAACCGAAACTTGATCCTAACCCTGGGATCTACAACCTATGCTCTGATACCAAGTTGTCGTGCCCCCGACCCGTGAAAGCCCAACCGGGCCGGGCGACGCGAATCAGAACCTAATGAAACGCGAAAAATTTGGTGAGGGTTCCCTCTAACCTATTGGTCTCCCTAGCAATTCATCAAACACCCCCCAATTAAAAGACAACAATAAATTACAAGCCTCGAACCTCAGATTACAAAACTCAAAAGAAGTTAATATACATATTCTCGGAGATGGGAAGATTCAAATACAACATTTAAACACTCCCGTAGGAGACGAACTAACATAGGTTTAAAGCTGTAAAAGATCGCCACATCTCAAACTCCGCCTGGCGCCGCTGCAACGCCGACCAACTTCCCGGTAGGGGCAACCGAAGAGGAGCTAATGCCTGCACCTACAAAACGCAGCCCGGGTAGGAGTGAGCAACTAAGCTTAGCAGGGAAACTATACTACAACACACAGAAGGAAGAGGGAAACGCAACAGTGTCGCCCTCAAGTAAGACCTGGGTGTATACAGAGGCCCCATAACCCCACCGCGTGTCTCTGAGGCCCACGATCATGGTCTTCCAGAAAAACTGGTCACATGATGGGTCGCACTCAGTAAGCAGGAAACAACATTGCTGGCTCACAAGCAGGAAACGACATTGCATGCGGGAAATGACACCGCTGAGTAGGCAACTCCTCTACTCAAGAGTCAACACAGTCGAACACTGGCTACACCTCAGCATCCGACTCGAGGCCGACATGACCTCTACAATCACCAAGCAATAGGTGTACCAGTCATCTAAGCCTATCATCGAATTTGACTGGACACCACAATTCAAACAGGGTCCAAACTACCCAACCCCGGTACTAGGACTAAATTCGAGCTTCCAGCCTCGGGACGGCGACCCATAGATCGCCCAAGCCCTAACCATGCAACTAATGCACAACGGGGATGCATGCGATGAACATGCACAAAAATAAGCAGTTAAGCATGTAGCAGAATGTGATGATAACATAACAAGGTCTGGGCTCGGCACACTACCGGCCCGGAGTGGTAAACGTGTATTGGTCTGGAACTGTTGCAGTGGTACACCACCAACTACCAGCCAGTTCACCAGCAACCTGCATCGAGAAGCAACCCCGCAACCAACAGAGACAAACCACGCAGGTAAAAGCCCTCGGCGCACGCCGGCATGCAAGGCTATTGAAAGCAATAGGGCTATACGCCCATATATTCTAAACATCCCAGGAGACATCACTCTCCTGGTTTACCACTGCCCCTAGTATGAGGTTAGCATGCTTAAGAGTATGTATAAGTTTATAAGACTATAAAGAAAAACCGTACAAGTCCCCGCGGGCAAACCCATTGAAAACGCCCATCAGCCACTAAGAGATCGATCACTCTCCCAGAGAAGATCGATCTTCTTAGTACTTGGGAGAAAACTCACCCCCGTCAATCGGAAGGGATCGATCTTCTCCCCCAGAAGGATCGATCTCCTTCATGACACGGACCCCGCCATACCAGTTGAGCAAGGACCGATCTTCTCCAAACAGAAGGATCGATCCTGCTCGGGATGGGCATGACGCCCCACTAAAGATCGATCTCTCCTCAAGAGGGATCGATCCGAATGGGTTCACCGGCGAACCGCCGGCGAGAAATACCGCCGGAAAATTTCACTAAATCTCGCAAAACTCTGGGATCTGGTAGTACGAAGGACCACGAGTCCAAAACCGAAGGTTTCATTGAAAACAAACTTGTATTTTAACATATCTAAGCAAAACAAGCTTCAATCAAACCTAAACTCTCAAATCCGGAAAAACAAGTAGGTAGGATGTTACGCCGAGCCTTCTCATAGGCACGGGTACCTGGTCTCTTTCCTGGTCTTAGTTCCTCCTTAGCCAAATCTATGGCTAGGTCGAGAGATACCTTTAGGGTTTTAGGAGAAGGACCCTAGGTATTCGACGAGGAAGGTGAAGACTGGAGGTAGGAGACGGAAGAGAAGAGGATACCTTGCATATCCTCTTGTGGTTGGCTGGTTACTCTTGGAGATCCACATCAAGGAAGGTGGAAGAAGAGGGGTAGCGGCCAAGGAGGACGCCGGGGATTGGAGTCGTGGCTGGTAGTGGCGGACGGCGGTGATGATGGTGGTGGCCGGCTGGTGGAAGAAGGTGATCCGGCTGTAGGGAGAGAGGAGGACGTGGGGGAGATAATGTAGTGGGATATTTAAGTTAGGGCTACTCCTAGGTTACAGCTACTCCTATAATATCTCTTAACTTTATTCTTCAATGCATAAACCCTAATACAAGCTATGGAGGTCCTTTTATAGAGGCCTCAAAGAGTTCTACTCCAACTAGAGAACTACCTTGCTGAAATCAGCAAGTATACATCCTTTCCTACTAAGACTCAATCATAACTTAAACTTTCTACAACCTGAACTCAAAATAGGAACTAATAAAGCAAAGCATAATCTGGACTCAAACTAGGAAATCAACTAGGAAAGCAATTAAGAACTAAGGAAGTAACCAGCTAGGAATAGGATTCCTTAAGACTGGCTTTGGCTTGGGACCTGGTCCAAGGCCTGGTCCTCCTAGGTGGTGGGGTCTGACCTGCGTGGGTCCCTCCTGGGCCCTGACCTACGTGGGTCCCTCCTGGGCCTACCCCACGAGTGGGCCTTGCCCCAGAATTGGGCTTAGGTTGGTCTAGCCCAGGTTGAGCTGGACTTCGAACCGTATCATCCCCTTCCCCTTCAAAAAGTGCCTTGTCCTCAAGGCCGAAGTCGGGATAACGATCCAAGAAATCCGTGAATACCTCCCATGTGGCTTCAGCTGGACTATGGCCCTTCCAATGTACTAGAACTTCTTCTTGGTGACGGGGAGGATGCCGATGGTCGATGATAGCCTGGGGATGCAGCTTGGGCTGCTCCTCGCCACGTCCACCCTCGACCTTTTGCCAAACTCGAAGCTTCTTCCCCGTCCTCCCGTGCCCTAGACATCGCCCCCAGGCCCCAGCTCGCCACTGCCGCCTCGCCCCGTCCTCGCCTCGTCCACCCTCGACCTCTTTCCAAACTCGGAGCTTCTTCCCCGTCCTCCCTCGACCTGTCATCCCTCGAGCTCGATCTTCTTCCCAAACTCGGAGCTTCTTCCCATCGCATTGTCCACCCTCGAGCTTCCATGACCGCCGGCGATCCAGATGGCCTCTAAATTGGATTTGTCGAACATCACGCTCGCCATTGTTGTGAGCTGCTAACAGTTAGCTTGGTGAAGGCTTCATTTGTTCATCTGCAGCTCTTTGCCTCTCTTCTGGTCGATGAGGTGCATTTATTTAGCTCCTTGCCTCTCTTCACATATCATTGTAGATTTGTAGCTAGTAGAAGTAAGAAGTAATACTTCTCAGGGGGAGCAAAAGTATCTATTTGCCAATGAAGCCCATGAGTTCAAAATTTTCCAAACGTCAAAACTCGTGGTGATTGAACCAGTGAATGTGATAAAACATCATGCAAAGTTATTGTGATTCTGTATCTAGAGTTTCATAGCAATCTTGGGGGGCATCAAGAACATATGTCAACCAGCATTTTGAGCATCAATGGAATCAGGTTAATGGATAGTAGACTGCAATTCAAGGACAGAAGACTCCCTCATACAAGAGCACAAAAACAATAGCTAAACTTCATCCTCGATATGTTTGATCATATCCATAAGTTCACTTGATCTGATTGAGCACCTTATGATGTTTCGAGTTTCCTTTTGATGGGTATTGCTTGTGGTGGATCAAGGTTTTTGGCAATGATAGTTGTAACATCCCCTGTGCTCAACGCGTGCTCTTTTATTCGTTTTAGTAAAATGCAGTCTGGTAACCGTTTTTGCCCTTTCTAATTATATTTGTTTTGGGTCCTTTGTATCTTGAGGTTTGTTGTGGTAGTGTTCAATTTACTAATGGTCCTTTTGCTTTTCTAAATATGGTTAATCCTACAATTTTGTTTTTGCTACATTGAAGATTGGAGAGTCCTAGTGCTAAACTCCTCGGAATCATGCTCATAATCTGTATTGGAGTGCTATTAACAGGTAAAATGCTGGCCAAGAATTCACAGCTTTTTTTTTAATGCACAAAGGAAACATCTTCAATTTAACTCAAGGACCATATCATCATCAATAGCAATTTGTTTCTCCGGGGACACTTTAAAATTTAAGATTTTCAAAAGTTTCTTGCTATACGTGTTAAGATTGGTTCCGTTTGCATTTATAACATGTGCATCTCTCAGAGCAATACAGTAGTACACTAATCTGCAGTGATCTGTGTCAGTTGCTAAGGAGACAAAATTTGAATATATAAGTAATCAGATTTATCCACATCAATTTTTATGGTATGTCAGGAGACACATTTACTATGCTAACAATCAAATTTTTATGTAGGCTTACTAATGTCTTTCCTCCCTTTCAGTCCATAGGTGACAGTTGAGCTACCGGTGGGTTCGGCGGAGAAGCTGGTTGCGGGACCGGCGCTTCGGAGGAGAGGAGGAGGGATGCCGGGCACGACGTTGGTCGGCGGAGAAGCGACGACTGGGGTAGTGGGACCGGTGCTCCGGAGGAGAGGAGGGATGACGGGGGCGACGTTGGTCGGCGGAGAAGCGGCGACTGAGGTAGCGGGACCGGCGCTCCGAAGGAGAGGAGGAGGGTTGCCGGGGGCGACGTTGGTCAGCAGAGAAGCGGCGACTGGGGTCGCGGGACCGCTAGAGCGCCGTTGTCGAGGCGATGGCGAAGTAGCTAGGGGGAGGAAGGAGATCAGAGCTAATACCTAATAACCCCGAATTTGATCCTGGCGGTCAGGATTTGAGGTTGATGTAGAAAGTTACCATATATATATATATATATATATATATATGTGGGAATTTTCAGGATAAAACTAGTTTTACAAGTCTCTACATCAAACTCCAATCGTGACCGTCAAACTCCAATCGTGACCGTCCGATCGGATCGGACGGTCACGATCAAAATCATGGCTATTAGTATAACCTGCTTCCCTGCTTCCTCCCCCGAGCTCCTTAGCATCGCCTCGGCAACGACGCACGCTCCAGCGTCCCGGCATCCCTCCTCCGATCCTCCTCCTCTCCTCCGGAGCCCCGGCATCCCTCCTCTGATCCTCCTCCTCTCCTCCGATCCTCCTCCTCTATTCCGGAGTCCCGGCATCCCTCCAGCATCCCGGCATCCCTCCTCCAGCGTCCCGCGACCAGCTTCTCCTCCGAGCGTCCCTCGGCATCCCGGCATCCATCTCTTCCCGTCCTCCCGTGCCCTAGAGCGTGCGCCGTTGCTGCATCCTCACGTGCCCTAGAGATCGCCGCCGCCTCGGCCCGTCCTCCCTCGGCCCATCCTCCTGTGCCCTAGACGTCGCCCCCAAGCCCCAGCTCGCCACCCCGAGCTTCTTCGCATCGACTCGACAACGGCGCTCCAACGTCCCAGCATCCCTCATCCTCTCCTCCGGAGCCCCGACATCCCTCCTCCTCTCCTCCGGAGCACCGGTCCCGCTACCCCAGTCGCCGACCAACGTCGCCCTCAGCATCCGTCGACTTCTTACTCCGGAGCGCCAGTCCCGTGACCAGCTTCTCCGCCGACCAACGTCGCCCTCGGCATCCATCGACCTCAAACCCGGAGCTTCTTCCCCGTCCTCCCTCGCCCCGTCAGCTAAACAAATGGAGTGTTAATTGACTAGAATGTGAGCAACTGGTATTGATCCAGAGGAATGGATGTATACAGGTCCGGCAAGAGAATGGCCTGAACTTGAGATATTGCTTGGTGACATGATTGAAGAGGCAAATCAAGCTTCTGTGTTCCACGACATAAGCAAGAAACCCCCTGGCCTTAGCTGGGAGTAATCAATGGTTTACAGCAAGAAACTTTTGGAGGAAAAGCACATAATGATGACGTGGAGTTTTGTTAGATTGTTCTATATGTTTGGAGATATTTTGTGAAGGTGATAGGCTAATTCATTTGCCCTGTGGCCATAGATTCCACCGTGGCTGCTTAGAACCCTGGGTCCGGTCTTGTGGAGATTGCCCATACTGTCGAGCAAGTGTAGAGTTTATTGCTCACGACCAATAAGAGGCAATTGGACTGAACTATTATCATTCTTCTTCTTGTCTAGCACTTCATTGCTTAGAGTCTGGATTTGTGGTCATTGGTTCAATAGCGCTCGCTTAGAATCATTAGTACTAATGTTTTGTGGAGGTTAACCAAACTATTGATCTAGTATATAGTGTATTGTATTCTCTTGTTGTAATTATACTTCAGGGTTCATGGAAGCAAGTCTTACGCTGGAAATACCTGTATGATGAGCATAAGTCATGCTGGAAACTCCTGTAGTTTTGACTCCTTAATATGAGCATATTGTACAGCTGAACTATTAAGCTTCCAAAACTTTCTCAATGTGTATAGAGCTAAGTTCTATTTTACTCCTCAGATAAGTCTCACTGTATTCTTTGAGATTTCATAAAGTACTTGATGCATTTCAAATCAGTCATTTCCTCAATTCGAACATATAATCTTACAGGAGCACTAGCAGGATGACAAACAAAAACATATGTTTGTATTGTTTCGTGGTTTGGGTGCCAATGGAAACAAGGAAGAAATAATGATACAACTCCCTTAAATACTTCTCACCCTCCCCTCTACGATCACCAATTTCAAGAATAGAGAGCAACTGAAACATCTCTTTTGAATTTGTAACTGAACAATCATAGTTGAGATAAGCTTTCGCCATTTTTTACAAGAATTTAAGCAGATTTAAAATCATCAACCTGCTCTCTACTGTCATCTTCCTCTTCATTCTCTAACATCTCTTGAGCCGCTTCCAGTCTTCGCCTAAGAAGTAAGAACAGAGTACTTGTGATCAAACCAAACATAGATAATGTTAAAAAAGAGAGAAAACGTTCTAAGAAAGCATTGTATGCCATGTGGCTGCATATGAGCCAAAAAAAAATTAATGCGAAGACAACTTCCATAATTACTTGTTTCAAACCATTGTTGACAAATTACTCTTAAGCATTCAGAGAACAATCCAATAAGAGAGAAAAATCCTATTAAACAATTTCTTCTCATTACTCAATAACCATAATCAGAGGGTCTTCACATCTTGAGAGCAAGAGAGTAACCTCCACAAAATCTAGAGTACATAGGAAGTGAGAAGAATAATAATTTGACTAAATTCACTACAAATAAATCTCTCTGAACAAAAGACAAATAACTTCAACCACTCCACAAAATACGAACATTAATATCAATGTTTTCAGGCTTTGGAAATTTATCCACGAACTCTAGACAAATAGCTCGTATCAGAATCTAGAATTTAAATTTATTCCACAAAAACTACAATTCTTCTACCATAGGTTATGTCCCACAACATTTAGACCAAGTTTATCATTTGAAAGAAGTCAGTAGCCTAACAAGTGAGAAGTTACTGCTGAGTGAGCTTCTAAAAAGTTTATCATTTGAATTCTCCTCGCATGACATGGCAAACCATCCTATACTCCCGTATAAGGCATTGATCAATTCGTTGTGTCCTGCCTTCTCTGATCTGCTCAGTTGAAAATTACCCTGATGAACAGTAAACAACATATAAAAACAGACATAATCATGTCCAAAGTTGCAGAAACTAGATTCCAGGCTGCTGAGCCTAGCCAAATTAATCTTGAAAACAGGGTGGAAGATGTTAAAAAATCATTAGAAATGTATATAGAAATATATTTCCAATGCCAGATCAAATACAAATAGCATCCTTCTAGCAAGCAGATGTAGGTTCATAATATCATTTCTTAATGCATCTCCATATTTCAGAATTCATATATTAATGAATTGACACGTTGCATCGAATCATCTAATGTGGCTAGACCATCAGTTCGTGACTGAATATGTGTATAAGTCAGAAATATACGAAACATGGGAATTCATACCGATCTAAGAGATATTTTAAGACTGGTTGGGGATGCCTTCTTTAAGGACTGAATTGCAACCATAGTCCATTCATCAACTCCATCTGTAACTTCTTGTTCCTATTTTACAAAGAAAGAGCACACCGTGCACCCATGAGTGAGAAATAAACAAGATATACCTGATACGAATAATTGAAGCCTGACTATAAAAATATCTAGGGGGAGATGGCAGTTTAAGTGTGATACATGGCAAGATTACTTTCCTCCTTCACAGGGCATTGCCATTCACTATAAGCACTTGTTAAAACAGGGAAAAATGACAATCAGAAAGTATCTAGTGATATTTTGATCGTGTACTTTAGGGATAGTGAAGGACTTCTATTGACGTGAAAGATGAAGAATCGATATCCAAAAACATTTTTTATTTTTTAAAATAGAGGCTTCATCTTAATGTTATATTAATTCGGCATATCTAAATAATCATGTCTCTAACTATCATGTGTATACAGTGATTTTGAATATGAAATCACAATTCATATACTAATGTATCTCGAAGAGAGACTCTTTAGATGACATTCACTTAATCTTGTGTTCTTATAATAATAGTCTTGAAGAATGACCAAGCTATCACAAGTTTTCAAAACCAATCCTAAATAAGAAAGCAAGAATAGTTGTCCAATTTTTCTACAATGACTCATGATACAATATTTGGGCTAGAAAACTTCTGAAAAATCTATGTGAATCTAACAAGAAATGTACATAATGTTTAAGAATGTCTGACCTGTTATAAGCACTTTTTTCCTTCACAGGAACATTTTGGGCGAACTGATCAATGATAGCACAAACAGCGAAAGAGTTAGATGTGCACAAACAGGGATGCCGGGGCTCCGGAGGAGAGGAGGAGGATCGGAGGTGGGATGCCGGGGCTCCGGAGGAGAGGAGGAGGATCGGAGGAGGGATGTCCGGGACGCTGGAGCGTGCGCCGTTGTCGAGGCGATGTAAGAAGATCGGGGGAGGAAGCAGGGAAGCATACCTAATAGCCATGATTTTAATCGTGACCGTCCGATCGGATCGGACGGTCACGATTGGAGTTTGATGTAGAGACTTGTAAAACTAGTTTTACCCAGAAAATTCCCATATATATATATATATATATATACTAGTGGATGCCCGTGCCCTTGGCACGATTTAAATTTGCTCATGTTTTTCAGTTATGTGACCTGGCACGGGCATCCATCAATGAAGCTCCCCATAGGTACAGGGCTAAAACCGTGACAGGGGTATGGGTCACACTCATTCAACATTAGAATTGTTTAACTGAAAAACATTTATGAGCCACCTTTAGTCATTTAAGGTGCAAGAGCCTTTAGTTATCCTACTATTTCAACTTGGCAAGGGGAGCTGCATAAGATTTTTCGTTCAAAGAGCTACCAATTTCCAACACACCAACAAAGAGACTTAAACAATTGATTTCTAGCAACAAAGCTGACTAAATTGTATAGTCTATAGGTAGCTATGCCCAAGCCATAGCCAATTCCATCAAAGAAAGCTTAGAATTAAGGTTAATCCAAATGGCGACAAAATACGAAGAGATTTCATCAGACTAAAACTAAATGCTACATCCGCACAAAAACTAATGTTGCATTGCTCAAGCGATCCTGGAGACATGCAACACTAATGCTGTAATTTGCTTTTTCTTTCCGAATTTGATCCTTGAACTCTAAATTTTCCAGGTATACTTTGACAAAAAGTAAAATGCAAGACATGGGCTAAGCATTTCATTCTCATCTGAATTCTGAAACCTGTGTTTTAAATCCACCAAGGAAGGCTGGCTCATGGACTCTAAGGTACTAATGAAGCATGCATGTATTCTAATGAATGTTGAAAAATAAACCTGAGCTATTTGGCATATCATGAGATGCCCATTTATTCCCCATCCATGGATTAATGCTAGAAGACAGGATGACATCAACACCAGAGCTGCTGGTGGTGGTGTTGTTTGGATCACAGAAGCCATCTTCATCTCTAATCTCTGAGAGAGAGAGGTATGCTAGTGTTTCTACCATGAAATCGGGCAACAAAAATAAAGAAAGGAATCGAGATGAAGGCGAGGAGATTACAATCAATCTTTCGACGTGTGAGTTGAAATCACAACAGACGACCTAGATCTGAAAATAATTAAGAGACCGAGAGCTCCAAACAAATGGGATTTGCACAGGTTAAGAGAGAGCACTTGGTTCCCGCAGAAAGCTCGCTAGTATTTGGTTTAACTTTTATTTCAAAGAGCTTCATCGCATCAGATCGAGCACGAATATTTCCTGACTAAACTATATAAATTTGTTACAGTTAATGGAAGGCAGATTAATTATGCTGCTCCTGTCATCATCTTAATTTTTACTCTAAATGTTACACTCTATAAAGCAACTTAGTAGAAAGAGCAAAGCTCATTTGGACAACATTTTAAAGCACTATAACCGGAGCCGAGTTCTATTGAAAAGGAGGAGTGAGCTATAATCAAGGTAGACTTCATTAACAATTCCATGATGCTTCTCCATTTGAGGCTGCCACCATGGCAAATCTTGCGCATGACGGGAGATTCAAACTTTGCTAATTAGAACGCCCAACCATGCAACCATGTAATCTTAACAAAAGACTTCAATGACCGCATAAGTCTCAGCTTGGATCACACATCCCCCTCATCTCCTCATCCACGTAGCCATCGTCACTCCTCCTCAGATGCATCATGATGCTACTAAAACAACAAAGAAAAAGTTTCATTCACCTAGTTCTTTATCACCTGAATATTAATACCATGAGTACCTTAAACTCATGGGCAAAGAACCGCTATTAAATTTAATTCCCAAAAAAGACATACCAATTAATCAATATAAACCACAAGTCCACTAATTAAATCACCAAATCCTAATTCCACCAACAAATGTACATTTATAGCTCCTAGCCAAGAAACATAGGGGGGGGGGGGTATATAAGAATTTTCAGTCCTTTCTACCAAAACCAATAGAAATAAAAATACAAATAAGAATTAATACCAACACAAAAAAAAGACTAAACTAAACTTGGGGGAAAAAAATCATTTGCTGCTCAAAGCCACACCTGCAAAGCTAGCTTCCTAAATGCCATCTTGACCTCCGTCTCAGACACACTGGCCTGATTCTCGGCATTGAAATCGATGATGATCCTACGGCCTTGGGGAGGATGGCGGGGGCGAGGAAG
The DNA here is from genome assembly GCA_963920575.1 of Narthecium ossifragum. Classification (NCBI taxonomy): domain Eukaryota; kingdom Viridiplantae; phylum Streptophyta; class Magnoliopsida; order Dioscoreales; family Nartheciaceae; genus Narthecium; species Narthecium ossifragum. The sequence continues at coordinate 19,154,034 of OY986966.1, forward strand.
ATCTCCTTCTGTATCATATCATCGTTGATGTAGTTGGAGTTGTTGGCATACCGCAACTTCCTGTTCGGGCGGAACTCAAACTCCATGAACTCGAACTCCATAAAGATAAGGTCCTAATGCAGAAGATTAGAACTTTATACTACTTCACAAAACTATAACTTTGCAAACATAGAAGTCAATAGCTTAGTAGAAGGCATGAAATAGTACCTCGACTATAACACGATAGCGGGTAAGATAGTGACTAAGGCCGTAATCACTCTATAGCTTCAGATCCACAATCTCTACAGATCACCCTGTCATCAAATTAAATCACATAGTATAGGTTCAGTTATGTCATGGTGATTCAAACTCGTCCAATATCTAAATTATTCAGTCATGTCATGAATGATTTCCTAACTTTAATAAAGCATTTTCATTAAAATCACCCTGTCATAGCATAGAAACACAGCATTAAAGCAATTCAAACACTCCAAGATAGTTTAATCAAATCTTTACAGATCAAAGCCCATCATCTGAACATCCCATTAAACTCCCCCCTCACATGATATTTCAAAGATAATCACTACTTACATAGTTGCTTGAAACACAGCTCAATCCAAAAGATGATAAAAAGAAAAGATGATAACTAATAAATCATAGCTATACACAAATTGAACGAATCAAGACGACCAAAACGAAATTTACTCCTTAGAGAACCAATTGAAGAAGAACAAACACAAAAATCAAGTCCAAACACCAATACATTTTAAATAAACATCCCAACCCGAAAATAGTATAAGCAATGCTCTTCTTGAAGCCATTGTATTCAACAACATCAAATGAAACACCAGACGTGCATTCAAATAACTAAGCAAAGAATCACATTCCTGAAGTAACTGAAACAATAATCATCCCAATATACACACCCAGGTTTACCTTGATCAGGTGGTGGAATTGTCTGGCTATATACACATCCAGGTTTACGTAGCTCTTTCATTAGCTAATTCACTTGATCAGGTGAATTAATTTTTTTTTCTTCTTATGAATCAAGTTCTACCTCAGGAGCAATATAGTTTGGACTTCCACAGGTTGTGTACAGTAATCCATCATTCTGAGAAACAAATTGTACACAAAAATTTCATAATTCCAAAGATAATTTGTACAGGTTCAGAAAACCTCGAACAAACTTTTCATGTTCCTACCATGAAATCGGCCAAAAAAAATAAAGAAAAGAATCGAGATGAAGGCGAGGAGATTATGGAGAACTCCAATTACCTGGAGGATGCTATCCAGGTGAGGGCTTGCGACGATCTCTCCGGAGATCACCATGACGAATGTGCTCCCCCGGCCACGCCTGCCGAAACCTCCCCATGAATTTCTCATTCTCTGGAGCCGCTGACCCTTTCCTGACTTGCGCCGGGCCCCTTCTTCTTCCCCATCGGTGACGTTGCCCAAAGCCCCCGACGGTACTTCTCCTTCTCCACCAAAGAACTCAATGGAGAGGGTGCCGAAAGAGGAAAAAAAGAGAGAGAACAAAAAGGAAGAGGAGAAGAGGGAGACGCCACAATGCTTACCTTCACTGCCGCCAAACCCGAGGGTCCTTGCCGTCGACTTGCCAGCCTTTCCCACAGCCTTCTTCCTTTCCCCCACCGTCCGATACCTCCTGGAGAGACAAAACAACCAGCCAAAATTTAGAGGCAAATGAAGAAGAGCCAAGAAGAAAGAAGCAAGAAGATGAAGGAAAACAGAGGAGAGAAAAAAGAAGCGAAGAAAGAAAAAAAAAACAGAGTAGAAGAAACAGAGGAAGATGAAAGCGAAAAAAAAAGGAGAAGGAAGAAGGAAGAGGAGGGAGCCGCTGACCCTCGCCTAACTCGCACCGGGCCCCTTCTTCTTCCCCATCGGTGACGTTGCCCAAAGCCCCCGACAGTTCTTCTCCTTCTCCACCAAAGAACTCGACGAAGACGGTGCCGAAAGAGGAAAAAAAGAGAGAAAGAAGAAAAAGGAAGCGGAGAAGAGGGAGACGTCGCGATGCTTACCTTCACTGCCGCCAAGCCCGAGGGTCCTTGTCGTCTACTCGTCGGCCTTTCTCCTCCTCCGTCAGCTTTCTTTCCTCCACTGTCGATCCCTCTCTCACCGTCCACCCATCGGTTGGAGCTCCTTTCTCCCCACTACCACTACCTTCTACCGTCGAACTCTCGATGGTTTTTCCCTTCTCTTCATTTGGTGTGGCCGATGGCGTGGGGCGAGGCCGACGGCGTTGGGTGTGGATCGCGTGGCTGACGCCGTGGGGTGACATCGTTGGGCGTGGCCGACGGCGTGGGGCGTGGATCGCGTGGTCGATGCCGTGGGGTGACGGCGTGGGCGTGGGGCGACGTCGGAACAGAGAGGGAGAGAGGGGGATGGGGGAGAGGGGAGATGGAGGATGTGAGAGATGAGTAGGGAGGGGATGGCTGGTTCTTCAGTCACATCCCCCGGGCCGCGTCTCTCTCTCTCTCTCTCATGTTTAACTTCAATTAGCTGTGGGGGGGAGATGGGAGTTTGGGCGGGAGTTTTTGGTGCGAATGAAATTTTGGACGGGAATATTAAAGTTGATGATGAAATCTGAACCGTTGGATGTATTTAGAGATAAATCCTGACCACTCTTTATGTCTTAGAGTTGAGACATTTCAAAAACCGCTCTTCCTTATAATATATATATATATAGTGTGTGTGTGTGTGTGTAGGCCCTATGTGTGGCCCAGCCCTACGTGAGGCTTGTGGTTGAACCAAGGGAGTTGTGTCCCTTGGGATGTTTAGATAATTAAAGGGGCCGAGGGTGTGCCATAGTTAGTGTGTATTACAACTATTGTGTGTTGGTTGGGCGGGGTTGTATCCCCGTTGTAGCAAATTGCGGTTGACGGCTATGGACGTCGTTGTTATACCGGATTTTGATATGTTGGGTGTTTGTTACATTTGCTTTGCTAGATAGATCCTTATTGTTTTGGACCATTGCTATATTTACCCTCTGGAAAGCTTGAGGCTATGCCTTGCCCTGTATGATGTATGACATCCTGTTGCATGTCATGATCTATTAAATGTGCGCGTGAGCATTGCATGCATTTGTTTGCATTAGAAATATTAAGGCTAGGTGGTAGGCGATGGGTTCGATCGCCGATCCGGGTTTCTCGTGTAGCCCAGATCTAGCCCTAGGACCGGGGTTTGGGTAGTCGAGGATTAGGACGTGATTGTCATCAATGATTATGTTTGATATCATTTGAGGTTATTGTTATAGTCGACTATATACATTATATCATTGTATTTGAGGTGTAGAGGTCGTGTCGTGGTTTCAGAACAGTGTGCTCTGTAGGGCTTACACACCATGTTGTCTCCTACCATCGTTGCTATGTTTCCCCGTGCATGGTGGATGAGGACGAAGTAGACGATGGGGTAGCGGCGATACTTTGAGGACCTGATCGCTCACAAACGTCGTCGTTAAAACGTTGTAAACTCAATCAAATATTAAGTTTATAACCCTTATTTAATCACTACACTACTAGGTAGAAATAGCGGTGAAGTCGGGAGTCGATCCACAGGGAAAACGTTGGAAATCAAAATCATTTCTCAAAACCCTAAAACTGAGGAAAAGAATCAAAGATAGAATAGAGTTATCTAAACTAATAAATAAAAGAGATAAAAGGTTGATCAATTTAAATCAATGGAGTAGTTACTTAGGAATTACTCAATCCACCCTAATTTCATTATTAGTCTTCTCTAGTTATCATCTTGTTCCATTCTCTCAACATTATGGATCATATGGCTACAAGCTCAGATGAATCCCTAAAAGAAAGTTAATGTTCCCAACGGCATAACCTATCTTTGCTTGGCATAGATTGTCATTGGTCCTATGATTACATTAAATTATACTACTCCTAATGATCTTGGCACAACCTATCTTCGCGTAACATAGCTTATCTCAAAGGCAAACCAATAACTTCATAAAAATCATCTCATAAATCTCTACAATCAATCACAGAAATCATGTAGGACTGAAAATACGTCAAGGAACTCTGTTCCCTCAACTCTATTAACAATAAAACCATATTCATGAGATCATGCATCGAGAAGTTCACAAGAATCTAACTAAAGAAAAACCAAAACTACACTAGGGTTTCATGAATAATCCCAAGTACAATAATTAGCAACTCATCTTTTGGATGAAAGCCATCGGGTTGGAATAAGAAGCTGTCACCATCCACATCCTCTCCGTCTTCTTCTTCCTCCTCCAAAGATTGTCAAAAAGATGCTTATTTTCGGCTAGCCAACACCTTCTTATAGGTGTATTCCCGGAATTAGGGTTATGGCTAACTTGAGTTGGACCTCTAGTGCAACTCGGATTTCCTAGTTTAATTCTGACAGCCTCTTCCGGTCACGACTGGGTTCAACCCATCCGGAATTTGGACATGTTCTCAACATGAAAGATGTAGACTAGGAAGCCTTCTGTCCTGTCCCATAGATTTCATAATATTCAGACTTATATGGAATATTTGGTGAATATTCTTCTGAACGTCAACGGACCAGTTTTCCAGCAACTATATATCTTTATCTTCTTCAAATTAAACTGGTATTAATCCATCAGGCGTCTCGCACAATGTCCTATATGAAAGTTGTAGGTCTTGAAGTCTTCTTTCATCTCCAAGAATTTCAGAATATTTGGAATTGTGTAGAATTTCGGGTGATTTATTTCCAAACAGTCGACGAAGCAGTCTTTTTACAGAATTTAGTGATTTTTGGCCGAATTTCTTATATTTCTTCTCAAATCATGATTAAACCTGAAATAAACTAACAAACTATTAAATACAACTACTCTAGGCTTAACAAAGATAATTTAAGGGGTTTAATTATGAATAATTAGTGACTTATCACACCCCCCAACTTACACTTTGCTAGTCCTCGAGCAAAGAAAAAATAAAAAGAAAGCAATAAATCTAACTAGCCACTTTCGTAGGTCTCACGATTGCACTTAGCATGTGCAACAAGCTTTTAAACCCCTGGGTTATCCCAGTGGAGGAGTTATAGTCTCCTGAGGGTTTTCAGGGATGACACACAAACATCAATACATTCCCTTGAATATATCATTCGAAATCAATTATAATAGTCATCAACTCTAATGCATGAAATAGAACTAATATCCATAAATATACCCTTCAACTCATAGTCGCATAAAAACATAATAAATCAAAACATGTCATAACATATTTCCAACACTTCAACATATTTAATCATGATTAAAAATAACCTTAATACTCCTGTGTGTGAATGGGGTTCCACATGCTTCAGAGTATCAATTATATCTAAACACTTAAACTATTCAAGATCACAATCATATTCAAGCACATATTTTCCACTTATCACATAACAATCTATGTTTTTTCCATTTTTCTTTTGTTCTCTTTTTTCTACAGGAATTTCAACTGTTTTACGCGAACACCACGCTGGTTAGGCACACTGCCCGGTTACTAAGTTGAAAATCCTCATTTTTTTTCTTTCTTTTTTCCAGGAAATTCAACTGTTTTACGCGAACACCACGCTGGCTAGGCACACTGCCCGGTTACTAAGTTGAAAATCCTTTTTTTTTCTCTTTTTTTTCGCATACTCAGATAATTGCATGTGTTCATGTATTTTCTGTGTCATGATATAGAATTGTAAATCTATCCTAGTATCATGCTTAGAATCTAATATCAATCCCTTAACATGTGGAAGTGAACATGTGCATTAGGATATGTCAAGCTATCCTTAAATCATGATAAAAGTGTTAAAGTATAGAAATAATATCATGCATAGCAAAATTTACTATCCCTTATATGATATACAAGTCTCAGAATAATTCATAAGATAAATTTCTAAAACATGCATCTTTGTCAAATTATATCATAATTTCATTCTTTTGACATAATTCAAGGGATGTATAATATTTGGTTACCAGAAAAAGAATATGAGCACGAAATTTATGAATGCTACCCCCCAACTTAAATGTAATTGTCCCCAATTACACTAAGTCATAAAAATAAATCAAGAAGTAAAGGGTAGAGATAACCATAATGAAGGCTTCAGAAATCGATTTCTCTCTCTTCCAATTTTACGTTTAGGCACCGCCATCCTTGAATGAATATTTCCTTCCCCACCATAACCTGTCACACAGTTATATACCTTTCTAAAAAGATCAAATATAACAAATAAAAGTCTAAAAAGATATTAAAATCATAGAAAATTTCGGCAGAGTCTCCTTTCTATTTTCATGATAAATTGATCTGTATAAACATTCACCACACAAAAATATAACATGTACAGATAAATAGTAAATGAGATAATACATCAAAAATAATATTCTAGACATCACAGATAAGGAAATAAAGGACCAAAATATCCAAGCAGGGCAACCATCAGTTATCATCCGCATAAAACATCATCACACACGGCGGCCGTCCGTGGCGAGATCAGAACTAAAATCGGCGAAAATAAGGAGAATTGAACACCGGAGGTTGCTCTAGGACGTCTAGAAGATCAAGGAATGCTCAACATGGTCTTGATCGAAGATCTGTATCCTCGGATCGAGAATATGAACTTTGTAACACCGGGATCGCGATCAGGAAGCAAACGGGCGGCTGGAAGCTCACCGGCGATGGATCAACGGTGAAACCTCGTCGCCGGAGGACGGGACTGGTGGAGATAGAGTCGTGGAAGATCAAGGAACACACCAGTAGCGTCTGATCGATGAAAGAAGGCCTCAGTCGGTGGGTAACAGCACGCCGGCGACAGGGGGGTCGATTGCCGGAATTGGATTCCGATGATCGGAGCTCCAATTGAGGTGGTGAAGGGTTGAGGAAGGATAATGGAAGTCCAAGGAACTTTCCTATGGTGTCTGATTGAAGAATTGAGCTTCCAGGCGGCGGACTGAAGGTGGTCGGAGGGGTAGAACTCGTCGGAGTTTGAATCCGATGATCCAGGCGCAAGGAAAGGATTTGATGATGGAGGAAGGTTCGTGGTGGCCTGAGGAAGGTTCTTGAGGTATTAATAGCTGATGAGAGGCACGGGATGAGGAGATTGGAGATGGCCGGCAAAAGCAGGGGGGCTCACCGACGTCGGAGGAGAGGGTTCCGAGGGAAGAAGAGACCTTGGATGAAGAGGCAAGAGTATGGCGGAGGTTTTGGTGAAGGTTTGGAGGGTTGCGGATGGCCGGAGAGGTGGCGACGGGCAGCAATGGGTAACTGCTCGAGGACGAGCCGGTGAAACCGATCGAGCCGGGACGATGAGGAACAGTGGGGGGAGGAGAGAGAAAATCCAGTGGAAAATAAGGAAAAATAGGAAGAAGGTGGAGAAAAATTCCAGAAAAAATATGGGAAAATCCTAAAAATCAGGGGAAAATCGTAAAAATTAAATAAAATTCTAAAAATCTAAGGAAAAATCCTAAAAACTGGGTTGCCTCTCAGAAAGCGCGTAAGTTTACGTCTTTTGCTAGACGTTCCGGAAACAAGATTTAGAAGGCCGATGGTTCCATGTGAAGAAATACATGGCCCGGATTATGGTGAAGGTATGCAGACATGCTTCATCAAAGAATAAACAAAAGTCCTTAACAAACATATAATTGGAAATTTTGATACGATCTTTGATGAAAGGATGATAGGAATTGGCATAGTCTTCACTCATAACAAGGTTCTCCTGCTCACAAAGTTCAACTAATGGGGATGATATTAAAGGTAGAATCTCAACTTGAGGCTCTAAGAAAGGAATATTGCTAACACTCTCATCCTCATTATGTTTATCACTAATATGCACATCATCATCATTCAACTCATCATGTAGAAGTTCAACTTGAGGTTCCTGACAGAGGGTCTCACTAATGTGCTCATCGTCATTATGATTATTGGAAATAGACAGATTATCATCATTCAACTCATCATGAACATTCGGCAATTTAGCATAACAACCCTCATCATCACTATTATCAAAAAGACTTGCTTCATAAGAATGACCGAAATACATATAAGGCCCAGAACGTACAACCGGATAGCATTCATCAACATCATCAACATCAGCAACATCATCAACTGTATTATCCAAAGTTGGCAAAACAATATTTTCAGCCGCTGGTAAAACATTATTAATAGCATCATGAACTGGCAAAGTATCACAAGCATTGTCATCATTAACAAGAGAAATAGAATCATTTGCATAATCCTCATTCTCATAATACGAATCAACCATGTGGGCTAGTTGTTCTATTTGTGTCTCTATTTTGGATATAGATTGAGCATGCGAATTAAAATCATTTCTTATCAAAGCAATTTCGCTCTTAAGCTCAGTCTTAAGCTCAACCATGCTAGCAGTAATATTTGCATTCATGTTATTCATGCTAGAACTCAAATTTGCAAGAGTAGTCATGATTGTGTTCATAGTCGGGTTAGAGGATGCTTGTGAAGGATATTGTTGTCCAAAACTAAGTTCAAAATTTTGGGCCGGTGTTTCTATGTTCCATGGTTGAACGTTAGGAGGTTGATAACCTTCAAATTGCCAATTAGAGTTTGTATGATTTCTAAAATTCGAATTATAAGGATATGAATGTGAATTATATGCCGGATTTGAGAAACCATATATGTCATTATTGTAAGCGGGTCCATAACCAAAAGGCAAATCATCATTGGACATGGCACCCAGTGGCATATAAAAATTAGCCATGCACGCAAGATCACATAAATAAGGACCACACCAAAGATAAGAAATACAAACAGTGGGCTGGTCCAAGAGACGACTGTCGCTGACATGTGGTTTTGTGCGACTAGCAGAAGCATCTCAAACAGCTAGATAAAATAACTCGGAGTTAATAACAAACTTACCTGACTACACAGTCCCGATCGGTCGCTCCCGTGTCCGACCGATCGCTCTTGGCGATGGGCTGCAGGTCCAATTCCAAGAAAATCAAACTTAGTAGCCGTAAAAATCAGAAAAATTGTTAGAGAATTCCTAAAAAAAACGTAAAATAAATAAAGGGAAAGATAAGAAAGATAAAAAAAATGAATTAAACAAAGAAAAAGAGTCAAGAGAAAATCAATCAAGTAACCGTCGAATTCCCCGGCAACGGCGCCAAAAATTGATCGCTCACAAACGTCGTCGTTAAAACGTTGTAAACTCAATCAAATATTAAATTTATAATCCTTATTTAATCACTACACTACTAGGTAGAAATAGCGGTGAAGTCAGGAGTCGATACACAGGGAAAACGTTGGAAATCAAAATCAATTCTCAAAACCCTAAAACTAAGGAAAAGAATCAAAGATAAAATAGAGTTATCTAAACTAATAAATAAAAGAGATAAAAGGTTGATCAATTTAAATCAATGGAGTAGCTACTTAGGAATTACTCAATCCACCCTATTTTCATTATTAGTCTTCTCTAGTTATCATCTTGTTCCATTCTCTCAACATTATGAATCATATGGCTACAAGCTCACATGAATCCCTAAAAGAAAGTTAATGTTCCCAACGGCATAACCTATCTTTTCTTGGCATAGATTGTCTTTGGTCCTATGATTACATTAAATTATACTACTCCTAATGACCTTGGCACAACCTATCTTCGTGTAGCATAGCTTATCTCAAAGACAAACCAATAACTTCATAAAAATCATCTCATAAATCTCTACAATCAATCACAGAAATCATGTAGGACTGAAAATACGTCAAGGAACTTTGTTCTCTCAACTCTATTAACAATAAAACCATATTCATGAGATCATGCATCGAGAAGTTCACAAGAATCTAATTAAAGAAAAACCAAAACTACACTAGGGTTTTATGAATAATCCCAAGTACAATAATTAGCAACTCATCTTTTGGATGAAAGTCACCGGGTTGGAATAAGAAGCTGTCACCATCCACATCCTCTCCGTCTTCTTCTTCCTCCTCCAAAGATTGTCAAAAAGATGCTTATTTTCGGTCAGCCAACACCTTTCTATAGGTGTATTCCCGGAATTAGGGTTATAGCTAAGTTGAGTTAGACCTCTAGTGCAACTCGGATTTCCTAGTTTAATTCTGACAGCCTCTTCCGGTCGCGACTGGGTTCAACTCGTCTGGAATTTGGACATGTTCTCAACATGAACGATGTAGATTAGGAAGCCTTATGTCCTGTCCCGAAGATTTCATAATATTCAGACTTATATGGAATATTTGGAGAATACTCTTCTGAACGTCGACGGACCAGTTTTCCAGCAACTATATATCTTTATCTTCTTCAAAACTGGTATTAATCCATCAGGCGTCTCGCACAATGTCCTATATGAAAGTTGTAGGTCTTGAAGTCTTCTTTCATCTCCAAGAATTTCAGAATATTTGGAATTGTGTAGAATTTTGGATGATTTATTTCCAAACAGTCGACGAAGCAGTCTTTTTGCAGAATTTAGTGATTTTTGGCCGAATTATTTTTGGGCGAATTTCTTGTATTTCTTCTCAAATCATGATTAAACCTGAAATAAACAAACAAACTATTAAATAAAACTACTCTAGGCCTAACAAAGGTAATTTAAGGGGTTTAATTATGAATAATTAGTGACTTATTAGGACCCGTTACTCTGACCCGGATTGACCGCGTCGGTCGAGGGCCGATCCTTTCTTGGCATGTTTCCGTGTCGAGCGCGATTGGCTGTTTGCTTTGTCTCTTTGCAACCCCAGGGGTAATTTGGTCAAATTGCACCCTGTGGGTTGGTTTCACACGCGCGTAACGCACACACGGTCTTATAATGATGTATCTGCTTGAGTAGACCCATAGGAGTGCTCTGGATCCGAAGATCAGGGTGTGATCAAGTGGATCTAGATCTGAACGGGCGAGATCAACGTGATGATGATCAAGTGGCCGTGGACTCAAGTAACCCAAGTGCTTAATTCCTAACCCTACTATTCACTCTCATTTTCGCGAAACCGTGCCTGGGTCACAACGCGACGGTTGAGGGGAGGGAGAGACCGCGACGGCTGGGAAGAGAGGTGGCGGCGACTCGATCTGAGAGAGGAGATCTTGGCGATGACGGTGGTCTTGGCGACGGAGGTCTTGGAAGAGGGTGACAACGACCGCGGCTGGAGAGGAGCGATAGAGCGGAGAGCTTGGAGGCGGCGACGACTGCCGCGGCCAGAGAAGAAAAGGGAGGACGTGATCTCGACACCCAGAGGTAAGGATTCTTACCCTAACCCTCGGTTAGGCATCTAGGGCTTGATTGAAGTATGCTAGCTTAAGATTTGGCTTGTTTCCTTGGTGGTTTTCGTGGTTCCGATGATCTGTGCATGTTATGCTTCTCCTAGCTGTTCCATTGAGAGGCATGCTAGTCTAGGATCATTGCAATGCTACCTTCTTCCTCTTTCTCGTGGCTGTGGTTTGGATTTTGGGTTTCCTCCCCCCTCTCTGTGCTGTTCCGTCGGGGTTGTATTCTCCTTCTTTTTCCCCTGTCTTGCGGTTGATCAAACATGAGTTGATGATGAGTTTTGTTGAGATGTTGAATCCTCTTTGCTGGTTTGTTGGATTTCGATGCTAGCTAAGGCATTGAAGCCCTGTTCTTCGGCTCTATTTCTTTCGCATGGTTTACCTTGTACCTCAGTGGTCTAGATCTATTGTTTATCTTGGATTTTTGACAAGTTTTGCTCCTCCTTCGATCCCTGGTTTGATGGGTTTGCTAGTCCCCTGCTCCTTCTTCCTCCCCTGTTCTTGACCGCCTGTTGCTTGAGTTCCCTCCAAACTGTTCCTTGATTTCTCTCTGCCCCCCGGTGTTAGCTCCAGTATGTACTCTGGCTAGCTATCTTCTTCCTTTCCTTGTTCTGGATTCGCGGATTACAGTGATCTTCCTCTAGCTCTTCTCTAGGTGCTAGTAGTTGATGTAATGGTTTAGGTGGCTGTTATGGTTGTAGTGTCTTTGGCTGAATTGGGTTTGGAAATTCCTAACCAGGGCCAATCCTCAATTGCATTAATCTTCTTCTGTAGTGTAATCTGTTCCGGCAGATGGATTTACCTTATCAGGGCTGCCAACTGAGATCACCAATCCGACATGATCTATTATGCTTCCAATTTGTTTATTCTGTATCAGGTCCTTGTCCGCGATTGTTGTACGGATCAAACTTCTGACTTATGCCTACTGACTATTCCACCAAATCTGATTGAGTCTTAATCTTCTTGTGCATAGCTGGGTCACCGTTTGGCTGAGAAATAACCCTTGATTTAATTATATACTAAACCTCATGTTTGCCCTTGTACCGACTATTTATTTCTATCTATTAGTGTCGTTTGTTTCACACCATTCAATTCGTACTCTCTTCATGTCAATTATATCAATTGAGTATTATTGTATCATCCTTAAGCCTAGGGCTGGCGGTGTGCCCGTTTCTATTTTATTTGTGGGAATGTCTAGATCTGCTTGGGCCGAAGGTGTGCCCGTTTCTATTTTATTTGTGGGAATGTCTAGATCTTATTGGGCCGAAGGTGTGCCCTTTGTATATCTTGAATGATTGTGAATGATTGGGATATTTGAATGTTGTGCTTGGAGTTTAGTTAATTCTTAAATGCTAAACCTACCCTATAGCTATGAAGTATCTCGTGGACATGTGATTGATGAATTGACATGTAGAGACACCTAGGCCTAGTTGCTTGATTAGGCTCATGCACGTTGTATGCATTAGTAGCATTAAGGCTAGGTGCGGGCGATGGGGTTCGAGGGTTCGGGTAGTTGTAAGGGCCTAAGTGTAAAATTTTCGGGCTTTTATGTAAATTGGAGGACATTTCGTGTAATTTCATGTTTTGCGGGGGGGGGGGGGTTTCTGCAAAAATCACCCCCACCCTTCTAGAGAAATCCAGTCTTCTCCTTCCCTTTGTTTTTGGCTGTCGACCAGAGAGAGAGAGAGAGCTCCAGAGAGAGAAGGAGGAAGGTGGAGATCGCCGGCGCCGGAGATTGAGAGGGCGAGATCAACCGCGAGGGAGAGAGATCGGGAGAGATCGTGAGAGAGGGAACTGGAGAGGGTGAGATCAAGAGGCGGGGGTGGTGGTGCTCGCCGGGAAGTGAAGGTCCAGTGGAGTTTTCCGTCGGATTTCTTCCCGTTCTCGTCGGAGGTGACCTTCTACTTTCTCCATCCTTCGTTTTCGTGTTGTTTTTGTGGGTTTCCCAGAGTGTTTGGGTGAGGGTTTGGAGTTTTGTGGTTTTTCCGGCGATGGGTCGCCGGAGAAGATGTTGCGGACGGCGTTGGGGACCTCTCTCGGCGACTGCAGCGCCGGGGAAGGACCCCCGTGGTCCGGGGCATCTTTCTCCAAGCCCTGCCTGGGCATTTCCCATGGCAGGGGATCCTTGATCCTCCTCCCTGCCATGGATTTCGGCGAAGGTCCGGCCGGCTTTTCTCTAGCCGTGGGCGTTGGTCTCCCTTGGGGACCTGGAGCTTGGGCCAGCAAGCAAGCTTCCGTCTTCGCTGTGGTGGCGATCCGGCGGTTAAGCCCGAGTTCGGTGGAACTCCGACGGAGCTCCGGCGGCCCTTGACGGAAGGGTGCGCGTCACCGGGGTTGGGTTATCGCAGACACGGCAGATTCCGTCGCAGACGCGTCGCTGATCCGTCGCAGACGCGTCGCTGATCCTTCGCAGACGCGTCGTGAGTGAGGCAAGTTGCAGCCACGGCGCGGTCGAGCGGCGATGCAGCGTTGGAAACGCCGGGCGGCTGGTCCACCGTGGGCGGAGTTGTCGCACACTCTGGTGTGCGGAGCGCAGACATCCGATTTGGGTCTTTGTCGGGTCTTTTCGATCGGGTTTCCGAGCTCTATCTAATTTTAGTAGATTTAACGGCGTTTGGAGCTCTACTTGATCGTAATCTTGATTCTTGTGCTTTAGGCCATCGATTCAGCGGCCGTCAGGTGTCGGAGCGTGACGTGGGTTCCCGGACTTAAGGCGCGCATCGACTGTCCTTTTGAGGTAGGAGTTACCTCATACTAGGATTGATGTGTTGTTGTGTTAATGCTATGTTGTGCATGCTTTTCTCTTGTGATGGTTGTATGATATGCTATGATATGATGTTTTCTTGTATTGTAAGAATATATGATAATTGTTATTTGCTTTATTGTTGTGTTCTTTGTCTTGTGCATACATGATAGGATTGGGGTTGTGATTGGGTCTAGTCAGGTCCTGTAGCTAGACTAGTTAGAGTCTAGGGACTAGTTGATGACTTGATCTGAGGACTTTGATCTGATTAAATATTTGATCTGAGGACTTTGATCTGATTGAATATCTGATTTGAGGATTTGATCTGATTGAGTATCTGGCTTGAGGATTTGATCTGATTGAGGATTTGATCTGATTGAGGATTTCATCTGATTGAGGATATGTTGCCTATACTAGTATACTGAGGCCTGTATAGAGTCTATAGGGGTCTGGGCGAGCGTTGACGGCCGGACGCAGCGACTGTGCGTGTAAGACTTATCCAGATTAGCCAGACCATACTAGGATCAGTAAACTAGTATAGGATGTTGTACCTATACTAGTATACTGGGGTTGGGTATAGAGTCTATAGGGGTATGGGCTAGCGTTGGTGGCTGGATGCGGTGCTGTGCATGTAAGACTTACCTATATTAGCCAGACCATACTTGGGCAGTATACTAGGATAGGTGGGTGTACACCAGTGTCCTAGAGTGTGTCAGGTGACTCCTACTGGGCTTTTTAGCTCATTGTTTGGGTTTTCGGTTTTTGGTGCAGGTAGGCCCGAGACCACTGCATCCTATGGAGATCATGTACTGTGCAGAGGAGTCATTCTGTTTTCTGCATCTTTATTTATGTATGAAAAGCATGTATATGTTGGAATTTGGGAAAAGAGTTGTATATTGTAAATTTAGGTTGTCATATCCTGTATTTTGATGTTTACAAGTCCTGTGTACATGAATGAATGAAAGAATATGTGAATGAATGAAATTGTGATAAATGTTGTAAACTATGATGAATTACCATAGGATGTGTGAATTTTGTATCTATTGACAGGTTGTAATAGTGATCTCACGTACCCGTGCCCAAGGGTCATGCCGAATTTTTTTAGAAATTTTGGGATAAATTGTATTAAATTGGGGCGGGGCGTGACACTCGGGTAGCTCGGATCTAGCTCTAGGACCGAGGTATGGGTAGGAGGACTAGGACGAGATGGTGTGGTTATGATCCTGTGTTGATTAAGGTTACAACCTAGTTATGCTCAGTGAATTATGATATTGAGGTGTAGAGGTCGTGTCTACTTTCGCTTCAAGTGCTAGATATGGATGTCGATGTCCCTGACTTGTGTCCCCATGAGGGATGGTGGTATTGAGACTGGGCAGGGTGGAACCTGGACAGGAGCCCGCAGTCGTGTTGTTTTCCCCTCGTTGTTGGGTGAGGGTGGGACCTGGACAGGAGCCCTCGAGGAATCAACGAGGCTAGGGTTTAGCCTATTGGCATACTTAGCCTTGACGAAAGTAGATACAGTTGCAGTCTTACCCTTTCCTTGAGAGTGCCGTAGAGTAGAACCCTACTGGGCTTTATGCTCACCCTACCCGGGCTGCGTTTTGCAGGTATAGGCGCTGCTCCTTCCACTTCAGTAGCCACATGCAGATCAGCTCTTGGATGCGCTTCTACTTCGGGTAGACCTTGAGGTCGTTGGCAGATTGAGGGCTTCCATTCAGGATTTATATTTATTTGATGTAGTTCAATCTTGGAGACTTATGCTTCTTATTTGAGGACAAATTGTATAACTTTTAATTTTGATATTAATGACAATGACGTTTATTTGAATGTTTAAATGGGGTTGTAATAATGATATTAGTTGTGAATCTACAAATTATGCCCTCATGATTCTGTATTTGAATTTATCGTGAAATATGAGAAATTATACAGGTTCCTTGTATAAGAATTATAGATGAGACTCTGTCAAAATTTTCTGCGCCCATTGATGATTTAACAGGTTTAGGTTGCTCACTCCCCGATCTGGATGGGTTTTCTGGGTCAGGGCGTGACAGATACACTCGCACTGTGTCCTAGCCCGTTGTGCTCACCACCTTGCTTTGCCGGTAGGGTTGTGACCCTTGGGAATAGGGGTGGCGGTTGGTACAGGAGTTACCAACCCTATGTCCGTACCCTGGAGTAGGCCGTCGGCATAGAGAGAGTCCCCTTGACCCGTGATGAGACCCGACGCAGTTGCAGTTTCCCTTCCTTTCTGTGCGACGTAGAATAGAACCCTACTGGGCATTGTTGCTCACCCTACCTGGGCAGCATCGGCGATGCAGGTCGATGCAGTTCCTTCTTTCAGGTGTTCTTCTAGAAGATGACGCGATATTTCAAGGTGATCGGGGACTTGAAGCTTCAAGGAGTTCTTCTACAGTTAATTTACAGTTTTAATTAATTGATGTATAATCTGATGTATCCCAGAATAGAATTGTATGATTATTAATTCAGTTGTAATTGAGAGATGTTGTAATATTCTTTAATGTAAATGTTGAGGAATGTAATGATGTTGAAGTTGTAAAATTGTAAACTGTACAGGTTTCTTGTGCTATAATTATAAAGCAGATTATGTGAATTTTTTTATGAACTTGAGGACTAAATTGTTTAAATTCATAGTAGTTATAGACTTGTGCGCCTATTGATGATGTGAACAGGTTTAGGTGACTCACGCTTCGATCTGGATGGGTTTTCTGGGTCGGGGCGTGACAGTATCACCGATTTCGCTCAACTTAACCAAGTCTAGATTGACACCGGAAGAGCCAACCACGTCAGACAGGTTTGGACCAAAGTACGACTCAGCACCGCCGAAGATTCAACTTGGTTCAACCAACTTCAAGACCCGAATAGTGCAGCGAAAGCGTGGCCTACCCGACTTCACTTCAGACTGGACCAAAGCCAATTGACTCAGTTACAAGCCAAGACCCTGCACAACTAATCAGACCATGGAGATCAGATCCCGTCCTATGGTCATGGGCAACACAACTCATGAGACATGACGAAGATGATCCAGGAGAACCAGTGAGATCACGACTCTTGGAGCTACCTGAGCCGTCAGATCGACCCCCAGATGCTCCGCCCTCAGCACAAACCATTAGATGTTTGGTGCTGCTTCCACTGGATCCATCATGGAATCGACCCGGTTTCTCCCCGTCGAGTCCAGAGCTACCGAAGCAAGGCGATTCGGTCCAGCCACATAGAGCCCTCCTACCTGACTTGACTCCGACCTTGAGGACAAGGGCAATTCTGAAGGGAGGGGGATGATATGAGTCGATCCGACTCGACCAACTGGACCCCGCACCCAGAAGAGGACCCAAACGGGTTTAACCTCTTTCATTGTTTGACTTGGACTTCCATAGTTCAAACTAGAGTATTTAATTAGGATTTATTATTAGTCTTTTATATTTAATTGAGTCATAGTTGATATTTGATTATTAGGAATTAATTAAGAGTCGTATTTGAGTTAGGAAGTTATTGTTAGAAGTTGAGTTTGAGTACGGAAGCCTTATTACTTGCTAATTAAGCAAGGGGGTTTTCTAGTTAGATTAGGACTCAGTCGAGGCCTCTATAAAAGGACCTCAGTAGCTAGGAATCTAGGATCCATGAAAGAGAATTATGATGTGAGTTTATGAATGAAGTAGAGTGGTTAAGTAGAATATCATAAGAGTAGAAGTAATCTAGTTTCCACCAGAAATCCACCATCGATTCACCTTCTTCCCCGTCCGTCACCTTCTCCGCAGCCGGCACCGCCTCCACCGGTATTTCTCTCTCCACGTCACTTTCTCTCTCTACGTTGTCAGCTTCCCCCTGCCACGTCATCGCCACATCAGCATCATCTTCCCCATCCTCTCTTCTCACCCGTGCCAGAAACCCATCTACCTCGCCGCCGATCACCGCCGTTCTCTCCTCTCCGGCCGCCCCGCCACCATCCAAGCCGCCACAACCTCTCCCTTGTAGCCCAGGATTCCAAGCAACCTATCCCCGCCGGTGTGAGGACCTGTCCCTCTATTCCTGTAGCTCGCTGTTGACCACAAGGGCAATTTGGTAAATTGCTTCTTGTCGGTTTGTTTCACACCCGCGTGTGCACACACAGCCTCTGTTTGATGATTGTGTTTGACTAGATCCGTTTAGCAGGTTAGTGTTGGATCAATCCAGCCAAGTCTTGGATCGATCCGGGTACTGTAGCAGGTCGGTGGAGTTGCGAGGACGGCCGCCGTTGGCCATCGCTCTCCCTTGTCAGAGGGAGAGAGGACTTTCTCTCCTCTCCTCCCCCTTTTCCCCTCCTTCCCCAGCTTTCCCCTTCCCTTTTCTTCTTCTTCTTCCTCTTCTCCTTCTCTTCTTCCTTCTTCTTTTCTTCTTCCGCGGTTCTGCTTCCCCTGTTTCCGGCTGAACATTCTTCTTCTCCGTTCTTCCTCCTTCGGCCATCGTTTTGGGCGTTCCAAGGCTCGTTGGAATCGTGGCGACGTGAGGAAGATCCCTGGTGTGGTTTGGAACCTTGTTGGTGACTGGTTGGCAGGGAAGCAACCAAGGATTGCGTTTCCGATAGGTTTTCTACCTAAGAGTTTTTTAATGGGTTTCTCTTAATCTAGCCGTTAGATCTTCTTGTTTTTTGTGTTTTTGGATGCATTTTGCCTAGTAGAATTTCTATTATAAGTTTCATAAGCTTTGGTTGAGATTTTAGTAGGATTTAAGCACGTTTAATCTCGGATTTTCCGGTTTCTGCTGTTCTTGAAGAACAGCCGGTTTGCGACGAGTTTTCCGACCAGTACGTGCATGTTCTTGGGTTGTGATGAACATAAGAGTTGTAAATCTTTGAATCTACTCTCAAACCCAACTGATACTGATTTCATAATTTTCTGATTTTCCTATGATTTGTTATGAATTTATTACTGGAGGGTTGCGTTGCAGCTAGTAATTGGTAAGTTAGTTTGATTAGCAGTTTTGATTAGTGTTTTCCCGTTAATCTAGCCGTTGGATGTTTCTGGATTTTGGATATGTTGATCCCGGCATATAGATCTATTGGAGTCTAAGTTGGATCTCGAATCTGACGTCGTTTGGACGTCGGATCGAAGGGGTCAATTAGCTCTAGGTAGAGAATTTTTTGATGTTTTAAATATAATATTATATGTTCGGATTATAATATTATATTTTACTGTTCATCGGCGGTTTTCGGGGTTGCTTCCCATTGCAGGAGTCCACGGTTGACGGTCGTGGTATCGTCATAATGCCGGGACCCACTGCGGATTGGCTGGCAGCGGTTGGTAGTACCGCTGCATCGATCCGGTTGACTTGTATGCTACCTATATCAAACTGTTGCATGCATATCTCTTGCATGTGTATGTTCATAGCATGCATTGTTGATTGAGGTTTGTCCCTAGTACTCCAGTATCAATTGCTAAGAGGTGGATGTCGTTACCCCGACATGTGTCGTCAGGCTTGGTATCCAGCATGAGTAAGGGTGTTCTACATGTGCTGAGGTTCTCCTTGTTGTGACGGGAGAGGGTTACATGGACCGGAACCCTGAGGTATCGATGGGATTTATGGGCTGAGATCGTGTTAGCTTTTGATTTGGAGTCTAGAGGTCGTGTTAGCTCTGTTGCTTTGAGTGCTAAGAGTTGGTTGTCATAACCTCGGTTGTTCCGCCAAGTGTGGAGGTCCCGCTTGGAGAGGGGTGTCCTACTGGTATCGTCATGTCCACCTTGTGTCAGGGATTGTCGGAGGTGGTCCATCCTTGAACAGTGGTTGCGTGAGGACCCGTGCCTCCAACCTGGTCCGACCGCGTTAGGTCGAGGGCCTGGCTTTGTGGTTTGGCTCGGTTGGCCTTGGGATGCGATCGGTTGATCGCATCGCTGCTTTTGACCCCAGTGGCATTTTGGTAAATATGATCCCTGGTGGTCAGTTTCACACCCGCGTTGCACACATGGCCTTTGATTGATGTATGTGTTTGATTAGAATCTTTAGGGCGCGTCCGATCGGAAGATCGGAGCTCGATCGGGAGAGATCGAATCAGACGGTTGGGAGTGATTTCAGCTTTCTATTTAAGCCTTCCTTCTTTCTCTCTTTCTTTTCTTTTCTTCTCCTGCGTTCTCTCTTCTCCCTCTCTCCTTCGGCTGGGTGCTAGGGCTTCGGAGGCGCGGCTTCGAGGAGCGGATTCCGGCGATCAGAGTTGGGGAATGCGTAGAGGAGCTGCCCTATCCCTTCAAGTAGGTGTTTCTACCTCGATCTTTGGATCGGGTTCTCCTAGGATAGGTTTATTGTATTTTCGCTGTAGGAATACATGTTAGAATGTTGTGTAGCTTGTAACACTTGTGGTGTGGCTCGTTTTCAGTATTCCTACGTTGTGATCTCGGTATTTTAACTGCTGGTTTTCCGTATTCTCGCCGTTTATCGGTTTTCGGCCATTTTAACCTAAATTGATGATTTAACCGTCAAAAATATGATTTCTTTGCATCATTGGATTCCCCATCATCTTTTATGCGTGCTTGCAAAGTTTCATCGAATTTCAACTTGATTTGATCCTTGAAATCCAAGAAATTGAATTTCCGGCACTGTTCTGAAGAACTGTGCCTAAGGCTCGACGGTCGATCGGTGCATCGACCGTCAAGTGTTGTTTTACACTTTCTTGCCCTGGCGGTCGACCGTCGGATCGACCGTCGCATCGACCGTCAGGCTCTGTCGGGATTTTAGCCTCCCACGGTCGATGGGTCGATCGACCGTGGGTTCTCTCTCTTTTTCATCCTGCCTCACGGTCGACCGACGGATCGACCGTCGGATCGACCGTCGCATCGTCCGTGAGGCTCTGTCTCGTTTTGGGCTCCCGACGGTCGATGGGCCGATCGACCGTCGCCCATGTGGTTTTCCTCGTTTTGGCCTCACGGTCGATCGCCGGATCGACCGTGACATCGTCTGTGGCCTCACGGTCAATCGCGGGATCGACCGTGACATCGTCCGTGGCCTCACGGTCGATCGCCGGATCGACCGTGACATCGTCCGTGGGCCCTTGAACTTGGTTTTCTGGTCTTTCTTGGATGGCTTTCAGTATTAATTGATCTTTAAACATGTTGGGAAGTTTAAAAGTGAATTTTGTAGAATTTTCAAAGGATTTCTATCGGGTTTGAGGATCGATTCGAGTATTTCCCCTTTTGGATGAATCTATGGTTTTGATTGCATTTAATACGTTTGATAAGTAGTTAAATGCTATATTGGGTTGCTTAACCATTAGCTAGCTATGAGTGCTAGCTAATGAGGAATTGTGGAACCTTAGCCTGTTGCCGGCGAGTGCCGAGGGCTATTGTATAAATGTGGCCAGTTACCTGCGGGGTAACTGTGGAACCTTAGTCTGTCAGGTGCAAGAGAGCACTGAAGACTATTGTATATCTGTATTCAATGCTTTGCTCAGATGTTTGTTTGGTTAGCATAGTTATTCTGTATGTGAGGCCTTTGCTATGCTTACCCTTTGGCTAGCTGTAAGCTAGGCCTAGCCCTGTATGATTAATGACATCTTGTTGCATGCTTATATCTTGTTATCTGTGCCTGAGCATTGCATGCATCTTGTTTGCATTAGAGGCATCTGAGGTTAGGCGGGCGGTGGTTTGATCGCCGATCCGAGGCTTTCGGGTAGCTCGGATCTAGCCTTAGGACCGCGGCTGAGTAGTCAGGATTAGAGTGTGATTGTTGAATGAGAATCTCATGTTATTGAGGATGCACGCTAGTTGACTCTGATCTATGTTTGAGGTTTAGAGGTCGTGTTGGTCTCCCAAGGCCAAGTGCTAAGGATGGTTGCCGGTGCCCCTGACATGGTCCCCAGGCAGTGGTTTCCTGCTGGGTAAGGGTGATCCTACTGGTTCTGGTTCTCTGTTTCCTCCCAGCGTGTTTGGAGAATGTGTCCTAGCGTGGTCGGTTGAGAAGAGTAGGATCCTTGGGGTAGTCGGCAGGGGTTGTGGAACCCCGTGGCATTCCTTAGACTTGAGCTAGGAGACAACACTGTTGTTGTTTTCCTCCCTTCAGTGTGCCGTAGAGTAGAACCCTACTGAGCTTGTCGCTCACTCCTACCCGGGCTGCGTGTGCAGGTGCAGGCGCCAGTCTTCTTCAGTAGAGCCGGCGGATCAGCTTTGGTGGCGCGACTACATCCAGAGGTGTTTGAGGTTGCTGGAGGACGACTGTTGTACTTTTGGCAGATTTTGTAAATTATGTACATTTCGATGACTTTTGAGATTGATGTATAATATTCTTTCATTGGAAGATTTGTATCAAATATTGAATAGTACAACTGATGTTATGTAAATTGAATTTCTGTTTCACCTCTGGAATATAAATTGTTTAAGTTTTTCTTTAATTCCGCAATGTATCGCGCCGATTGAAGTTGAATAGTGTAGGTTTCCCCTCACGCCTCGGCTCGGATGGGTTTTCTGGGTCGGGGTGTGACAGGTTGTCGGAGGGACGTACTTTGGACAGATACCCTTTGAGTTATTGACGGGATTTATGGGGTCCTTGGCAGGCCTCAGTACTTGGCACAGAATTAGTACCGTTGTTGTTGCCTTCCTTGTGTGTGTCGTAGAGTAGAACCCTGCTGAGCTTTTGCTCATTCCTACCTGGGCTGCGGTATTTGCAGGTGCATGTACCAGCTCTTCTGCAGTTGGCCCCAATTGTTCGTCCTGTGGCGGTGCGTCGACATCAGGTCGTGCTTGAGGATCAAGAGGGCCTCTGCTGTGTTTTTCTGGAGACTTCTGATGACGTAACTTTTGAGGACTGATATATGTAAATTTTGATATAACTCTGATGTTAGATTTACTTCTGTCCTCTGATTGTTTATTGTAACTGTTTTCGCCAGTTTGATGTTAGTAGATGTAGGAACCCCCCCTCGTGTCCCGGTCCGAATGGATTTTTCTGGGCCGGGGGGCGACAGGCTGACCTCGCCATCTCCGGCACACTCCATGGCCATCTAAACCTTCACCTTCATAGCCACCGCCTTCCCTCCCCCCCCCCCCCACTTACTTCAGCCTTATTCCATCTCTAAACCATCCTAAATCCCTTCCCCAGCCTCGCCAGACCCGATCACGACGCCGCAAGAGCTCACCGTCGTCCCCGACGCCGATCTCCTCTAAACCCACCGTCGTCGACCTCCAGATACCGTCGATCCAGCATCCCTCCGAAAAATCCACTCCGGTGGATCTCTTGCCCATCAACCTGCAACCCTTCCGCCAAAGTCCCAACCGCCGAAAACGACTCCTCACCGGCAATCCTCAGCCGTCGGATCTTCATTGACAGCTTTGACTAGTTGACTTGGTCAACCTGATCCCATCTAGTCAATCCAACCCAGTCAACCTGATCCAGATCAACTCAAACTTGGCTCAATCAAGTCCTATCCCAATCAAGCTCAGTCAGATCTGAACCAGCTCAAGCCAGATCCGATACAGTTAGCCAGATTCAGCCCATCAAGCCTGATCATACTAAATTCTGATCAATTGGAGCTGTAGATACCCGATACGAGAGGATTACGAGTAAACCGCTTGCATTATTACAAATTCTAATAAAATTTGGAGGTAATATTTTATTAGAATTTGTATTTTTATATATTTTTATGTATCTCTTTTTTTTTGTGTATTGTTACATGTACTTTTCCCTGAATATGACTAAATCAATATTGGTTTAAGAGACTTTTCACAAAACTCAATGCATTTTTTAACTGTTAGCATTTTTGTTATTTTTATATATATATTTTTTATTTTGATTCATATTTTTATACTTTTTTAAAATTTTACAATAATCACTCCCAAAAGCTAAACTAAAAAATAAAGAAAAGATTACAAGCATATAATAAAAAAAAACTGTTTATCCAAAAAGAAAAACAAAACTGATTAAAGGAAAACAAAAATAATGGAAATATAGAAACAAAACAAAAAAAAACACAAAATTGAGAAAAAGAAACACAAAATTGAGAAAAAAACACAGGGGGGCGAGTGGCCGCTCCCATCTTTATCTCTAGAAAACTTTATACAATTATTTATGAAGTCTTGTTATTTATGAAAATGTGCTTTAATAAGTGAAAAGTTCACAATAATGTACCCAGAGGTGTTACAGTTCATTTGAAAGTGAACATGCCCTCCAGTCGAGATTTTTGAAGTTATAGAATAGACGTATATATTCAAGTTATTTTGCCCTCCAGTCGGGTGTTTGTCTTCGCTCAAACCAAAGACATTCTTGAGAATATAAAGATTTAAAGGAGATTTAGATAATGATCTTCTCCTTTTGATGATGGATAATTGATATTGTCAAAAGTTGGTGTACTCTTTGCAAAGTTGCGAAAAGAAAAATTTATCCATCAAAATTGTTCTTCCCTGTGAACGCACGTGCACCTGACCCCAAACCCATTAACCATGATTACCGTTGCGATTATAAGACTCAGGCCCAACAGCTCCCCGTTTCTGGATCTCGATCTTCCGATCATTTGACAAAACAGCCTACAGCCTACTAACTAGCCTACCACCCTTGTCGCAGGGCTGGGTTTCAAGAATGGACATGTCATCGAGTTGAGTCACTGGACGATGCCTATGTCAAACGAACTTAAATTGACCGCTGGCCCCAAAAGTCAGATGCAAGCTCGATCGAGTTCAGGTCAGATCAGACGACGAGTTGGATCCAGCCCAAAAGAGCCAGAGCTTAATTGATCGTGTTGTGTAAATGGGCCGGACTCATATGAGCCCATTGCTAGCATTACCACCATTGACCCATTGGTTCCACCAGTTGTTTCTCCTCGATCCCCTCGCTGAAGAAAGAAAGAAAGAAAAAAATAAAAAAATAAAAAACAAAAATCCTTTATGTTATGCAAGTCCAGTTGGGTATTTGAAACCACAATAAGCCCATGTCCTGCTGCTGCCCCCTTTCACTTTCAAACCACCCCAACAAGTCTTTCCAGTGAGTGATGGCCTCCTCCCACCTCTCCTACCATCTTCTCCCCCCATCCTATGCCTTTGGGAACCAACCCAATGGAGGAGTTTATTTCAGGAATTGGATTCTTCCATCCATTCCCAGACATGGGTCATCTTCTTTTGACGCAAGCATCAAGTTTCAATCCGGCCCATGTCAGAGAATCATGGCATCTGCGAGGAAACAGGTGGAGGTATGGGTCCCTTGTTCTTTGGAGAATCTAGAGCAGTCAAGTTTGTTCATTGCTGATGTCTATGATTTGATTGGATGGATGGATTGCTTTGTTCTGTAGATTGTGTATTCTCCTGATGAGAGGATAAATAGATTGGCAGATGAAGTGGATAAGAACACTGGGCTTTCTAGGTTGACCCTCTTCTCACCTTGTAAGGTAGAGGATTATTTCAGCAGCCAAAATTTTGGTTTCCTTGTGTTTCTTGTTTGCGTGATTTTGGTGGCTTCTGGTGTTGCAGATTAATGTTTTTCTGAGGATAACTAGGAAGAGGGACGATGGATTTCATGATTTGGCTTCTCTGTTTCATGTAAGTTTGTCCGATCATCATTCTACTCCCTGAAATAAAACGAATGCCTAGTTCTTCTATTAAGAATGTAATGAGATTCTGTAAAGCTCAGATTGTGGATAAAATGACTTCTCAATTTATAGCCATGCTGTTGTAACATATGTTGCAAGTCAAAAGTTGGTTTTGCTTCAAATTTAGCTGGTATAAGCAAAAATGATTTCTTGACGGATAGATCAGGCTCAGTAGGAGTTCAAATTCCGTAAGTTGGTGCAGATGACAATGAGGGCATGCTTTAGAGAGATGCTTCAATTTTCTTCATAATAGTGTGTTGATGTTTCTCAGTACAATGTCAGGTAATAAGCTTAGGGGATACAATAAAGTTCTCCTTGTCACCCACGAAGACGAGGGATCGTTTGTCAACTAATGATCCTGGAGTGCCACTTGATGACAGGAACTTGGTGGGTCAGAAATTCAGAGCCTATTTTTCTATGGCTATCTTCTCTCTCAGACTTAGTCTTTTGCTTCTTTCTAGAATCTTTATGTTTGCCTTTTTGTTTGCATTGCATATGCTGTTTCTCACAAGTTGTGTGGCTTTGTGTACACATCTCGCAGATTATCAAAGCACTTAACCTTTACAGAAAGAAAACTGGCAGTGATAATTTTTTCTGGGTAAGTCTGCCAGTAAGATGATTAGAATGAGCAAATAATGTTACTTTAGGATGAACTTTTACATTGAATTGACAATCAGATCTCATATGCTTGCAGATACATCTCGATAAGAAAGTACCTACTGGTGCTGGTCTTGGGGGTGGAAGTAGTAATGCTGCAACTGCACTATGGGCTGCTAATCAGTTCAGTGGTGGTCTTGCTACTGAAAAGGAGCTTCAAGAATGGTCGGGAGAAATTGGTTCAGACATCCCCTTCTTTTTCTCACATGGAGCTGCATATTGCACTGCCAGAGGTGAGGTAGGCTCTCTAGGAGATGACAATCCAAACATATAATGTGCACGAATGCATGAGCACATAAAATATATTATGCTCTTCAAGATGGCTTATATTAATTGGCTATACTAAACTTAGTCTGACAAATAGGAACAGTGTCATCATTGACTATCTTATTTTATGAATTAATGGGGGTGTGAATTATATTTTTTTCTTCAGAAAATAAATATGGTCCTTCAACTGCTCTCTTAAGTTTCATTGCAAGCTCTGTACTTCACCGAAGTTGCAATAGTGATAATCTGCCTCCAAATAAGCTTGAGTTGCATATGCACAAGTTGCTTCTGATGTTGTTAGTGCGACAGGAATGAAAGTAGGGGTGTCCATCCGGGCCGGCCCGGTCCGGCCGGAGGCAATACCCGGTCCGGCCCAGTTATGGCCCTGCCCGGCTTGGAGACCGGGCTGGACCGGACCGGGCCGGGTTTTAGGCCCGGGCTGGACCGGACCGGGCCGGGTTTAGGCCCGGTCCGGTTCTTTTAAAAAAAGAAAAAGGATGGGGCCCACCTCTCTCACATCAATTTGGATGTGAGTCAAACGGTCACATTATTCAATGTGACCGTCTGAGACGGTTAGAGACGGTCACATTGAGCAATGTGACCGTCTCAACGTCACATTGATAGCAATGTGACCGTCTCATGCTCAGGTGTGGCTCTTTTCTTTTAAAAGCCGGGCCGGACCGGGTTTTAGGCTAATGGGCCCTGGTCCGGCCCTGAACCCGGATTAGCCCGGTCCAGCAGGGCCAACACCCGGGCCGGACCGGGCTATGACCCTGACGGGCCCGGGCCGGACCCGTACTGGGCCGGGCTGTCTGGGCTTTTTGGACACCCCTAAATGAAAGACATCTATATCCGACTGGCCTCTGATGCTATATCCGACTAGCCTCTGATGCTGGGCAATCTAAGGAACACTAAACTAAGAGATTGCCCACCAGCACTTAGCGGTTGATGGAGCTTGAGCCATTCTTAAGAAATTGCTCCAACTTTCCTGGAAACTTGTTTACTAGAGGTGTTATATGCATTTACACATACGATTTCGAGCCTCAATAAATCGAGGTTTATCAAGCTGTTAAAATAGTTCCAAGCAAGAGAAGGCTGATCAAGCTCAGGTTTGCACAGAATAAGGTGATCAAGCTCCGCATGAGCTGGGTAAGGCCGATCAAACCTGGCTCATATAGGTTTGAGTCAGGCTTGATTGAGCCTAATGCCAAACGAGCTTGAGTTGGTTCGTTTGTTTTGACAGCCCCACACAGAATAGTATTGGATAGACAAGTTAAAAAACGCTAAGGTGCAATCAAATTTCCATTCATAATGTTGGTTTATAAACAAGCTATGGTCGCCAATGATGGCTAGACCCAATTAACAAGCCTAACCCACATTGAGTTATTCAAACGGTTACTAGCAGTTACTAAAACTGCTAACTAATAGAATCGTTTGGAGACTTTAGGGAAGGGGTTCAAGTTTCACTGAGAGTGTGCTTCCCGTCGAGTGATCAAGAGAGAAGTCTTTTGAAGAAATTCAGTAGAGAAGAACTAGAGAGAGGAAGAAGGAATTTGGGCTGTGACTCATTGATCTTTGTTCTCGTAACAAGATATACCTGGATCACGTGAAACAAATAGAACAGGAGAAGAAGATCCTAGGCTAACGAGTAAGTTCTCGTTAATGTTGTTATGCAATTTCATACATAGATTTTCAACACATAAGAATTATATGATGCTCTAAGAACCTACAATGTCAAAAATGTAGAGAGCAAGCAAAGCGTGATAGGGCTTAGACTATTGACCAGGGCTGTAATTGAGCCGAGCCGAGCCGGGCTTTGGCTTGCTCGAGCTTGAGCTCGGCTCTTTTAGTTGGGCTCGGGCTCGGGCTTGAGCTCGATTCGAGCCTCAAAGCTCAGCTCACAAGCCTCAAAACCGAGTTTTCGAGCCTAATCAAGCCAAGCCACTATATAAATATATAATTAACAAATTTTATTTATTTAAAAAACTTAATTGAGCTTTCGAGCCTAATCGAGCCGAGCCCAAAGGATGTTCCAGCTCGAGCTCGACTAAAAAACGAGCCGTATTTGTGGCCCGAACTCGGCTCGAGCTCGAGCCGAGCTTAGTCGAGCTCGAGCTACTCGCGAGTAGTTCGACTCTTTTACTTTTACAGCCCTACTATTGACTGTCTTTCAATGGGATCAATGGATAAAACCTGTAGGAGTAGTGTTTCGTAGCTTGTTTTGATATTGTTATGATGTCAGAGACATGATATATTGGTGCACTGACAAAGTTATGAAGTTTTTTCAAGTTCCCAACTCAGTAATGGATGTTGAAGCATAGAAGTGGCAGTGTGCTACCCGAGCTTTTGTCTTGTGAAGCAGATTGTGAGAGTCATGGAAACTAATGCCCTTAATTCTAGTTTCATAGGATCTTCTAGTCATTGGAGGGTTTTGGGGTGAGTGGTGAGGCAAATGGGGTGCAATTTTGGCATCAGGCAACCAGCAGTGTTACCGTATGCCAACATAGTGAATTATGCCTCTGCTGCTTCATTGCAAGACACTGCATCAATCTGTGCAGCCAACTAAACTGCTCATAATTATTTAATCATCATATTCCTGGATTCCTTGAAATGTTCTTATTTATAAGCTTCGCTGACTTTAAGGAATTTTTTTTTCCTGATGGAGTAATTGAGTTTTCTGCAAAATTTCTATTTCAAACTCTAAACTCTACACTTTTGAATGACTCCTTGCTATTGAGGCTCACATATGACTTCAAAGTTGTATGACCTATCTATAGTGTACTTTCCAAGCTTGTTTATATTTGTCCCTTCTTCCTTTCAGATTGTTCAAGATATTCCACATCCGATGCCTTTGGACTTGCCAATGGTTCTGATCAAACCACAAGAGGCGTGCTCAACTGCTGAAGTTTACAAGGCACTGAAATCATGGATCATTAAACTCCTAGTGATATGCATTTCATGTTTTAAATGAAGCACCTTTTGATAAGTAATTCTGATCATGCAGCGGCTTCGGCTCGATCAAACTAGTTCAGTTGATCCACTGGAATTGCTCGAGAAGATCATTCAAAATGGAATATCTCAAAATGTTTGTGTAAATGATTTAGGTGCATTATAATAGTGATTTGGTTCTTTACTTTGTTCTTTTCTCTCTTCTCTTGAATTAAAAATGTATCCATCTAACATTTTTTGGCTTATTTTTTCCTATGCAGAGGTCCCTGCTTTTGAAGTACTTCCATCTCTGAAGAAGTTAAAACAACGTGTCCTTGCAGCCAGTCGGGGACAGTATGATGCTGTGTTCATGTCAGGAAGGTAATCTATCATACAGTATAATGCGCATGAAGAGCATTTTCTAATGATGGTCATCACCTGGAATCATTTTGCATGATGGTTAAATCTGTATTATGGTTTTACACTTGAATGCTTCTTGTTATGACTAATTTTACTTCCTTAGCACTTGATATCCTTCTCTAGTTCTTTGTAATATGCTTTTGTTTCTCAAGTCCTAGCATGGTGATAGTGCTATTAGCATATAGCTCAGGAGTTAGAAGCAAATTTGGGTAATCCCTTCTATGGTATTATGTGTGGCCTAAAGAGATTCTTAAAGGTTATAAGCAGATATGATGTGAAAGTCAAGAGAAGGAACGATGACAGAGTGCATATTAGTTTGCTGAAGGGAGTAGACGATTCAATAATTACAAGTAGGATAGGATAAACGATTTTAGAGCAAGCAAATAGGGTAATCAGGATAGTGGTTTTATAGCTTAGTTGCAAGAATCTTTTCAACCCTGTAGGGCTTCTGCTTTATGAACTTGATTCCCTGCTTATAAGAAAATCTTAATAAGACAGTCACCAAATATAACCAAGACGAATTGTGAAGTGCTTGGTTCTGTAGTTAAAATTATTGTAAAGCACCCAACATTATCAGGTAGGAAGCATGAGGACTTCTATTGAAATGAACTTGGACGTATCTCAATCTCAACACAGTCAAAACAACTTGTGGCTTGAGAGTTGAGAGTATATCATGGTAAATTTGACTATTAGAAAAACAAAAAACAATATTGATTATAGTAATCCTTTTCATCACCGTAAGAAAGATCAGAATGCATAATTGAACGAAATCCAGGTTACCTCTGGATGTAATTGATGTTTAGCTACTGATTTAAGTATTTTTTGTGTTTTTATGCATGTAGTATCATCAATATATGTCGGTTAGCTAGGAAAAGAATTCATAATGGTCAAGGTTGTGATAAGAGGAGGAAAGAAACTGATTGATGGTTATGAGCAAGTAGATACTAGTAGCAGCTTGGCAAGAGTTCTCTCTCAGGATAATGTTGGGTACTCAGGGAGCGATTACATTCATGATTCAAATGCATCAATAACCTATCCAACTATCTTATCCTTGGGGCATTTGTGATATGGTATGATGGACCATGAAGGAACTAGTTCCTTTGGTGGGACACTGGGACCTATATTTATCTGATACTTCTCAGTTAGTTGATGCCAAATGGTATCCGGCATACACATTATCTTCTTTGTGCTTTAAGAGTAAAGTCAAATCATGGTCAAAGTTTTCTTTGTTCTACAAAACTTTGAATGGTTGGATAACTAGTGCCACCAAAAAACTGTCAGGGTGGAAGTATACCCTAATCTTTGGCCTCAAGCATGATATTCCTATCTGGTAATTGAAGGATCAGGCAAGGATCTATACTCTGTTGCTCTTCTACAATATGATGTGCAACACCCATGGTTTATTGCATATGTCTGGCTTATATAGGTAGGATATGCAGCATTTTCAACTTTTGGTGAAGTTTACATGTACTGCTATGGAATCTTCTCATACTTGTATTGTACCGTGACTACATTATGGTGGCAAAACCAACTTGCATAACGGGACTATAAGGCTAAAACGTTTACTTGGTCATGATATGTGCCTGCAAGTTCCTACTGTTGACCAACATGAGAATTCTTCTGTGTTTGCTAAGAGCACAATGGCTGCAAGCCAAAGCTCCTAAGCTTTGCCTCTTTATGTTACCTCCTCCCATAATCATTGAATGGCTGTGTAGAAGCTATCCAAACTTGACTGTAGGATTGCCCACGACTGGAAAGCTCTTGGCATTCCGTTCCGAGCCACCAGATATGATTTGTGGATAATCAATTTCTGGTTGGATCTTTTTTTTCACTATAAATTTGCTTTAGTGGGACTTTTATCAACTATATCATCATGTCGTTTGATCCATAGGAAAAGGCAATTTTTGTGTAAAAGTAGTCAATTGCCTTTTCTAAGGACATAGATTCATTGATATTTAGAAGTGAACCATGGATAAGGATTTTCTTGATGGTCAAAGTCAATTCCCTTTTCAAAGGCTATACATTAAGTGAAACGTGGATAAGGATTTTCTTGATTGTCAAGATGAAACTGTCAATCACACCAGCTTCAAACCATCATGTTGGGCTTTAGTTGACAACTTGGTGAAAAGGCCACTATTTTTCTTTTTACAGACAAATGAATTTAGTGTTCCTGTACATACTTATCCAGGCATTCCATTCTTTTCATAAGCAATATCTTTATGATACACAATCAATCTCTCAAAAACAAAAAACATTCTCGTTAGCAATATCTTTAGCAGAAAATGGAGGTATAATCCCCTGACCTTGAGAATATTCTGCAGTTTGTATGCTGGTCATTGCATGTACTGTTATTTCTTATTCTGGTTGGATCATGATTTCTAGAGTTTGCATTCTTTGACCTTTTAGTGAAGTTTGCACGATTGATAAAAATCTGTAACTGGATTCTATATATTTCCATCGGCTTGTTTGCTGCTCATTTAATATGTTCTTAGGTTGGTACTCGACTTCATGCATATTCCTCTTGAACTGAAAACAGAGTCAAAGAACCAAGACAATTTATAGGATGGGACCCTCCCTTACGGCCTTGGAGGATAACTTGGGGGCTAACTTGTTGGGTAGAGTTTTAAATGCTTATTTGTGCATGTATTCTGAGCATTTACATATCATGATACCTACCTCAAATTGCTGATAAGATTGTTTAAGACGTTCATACATTGAAAACATGAAGAAGTTTAAAAGTTGTTGTTATGATAGAATATAGCTACAATTAGCGACATCTATTGTTTCGTAACTTTTAAAAGTGCACATGTAATGAGCAAAGACAGAGCCACCTGTAATGCCTCCAAAGCATGGCAAGAGTTGACATTATAGCCTATATTGGTGCATCCCACTTGCTGTGTTTCTATGAGAAATGTTATCATCTGTGGCTCAAGTAGCCTATTTGATGCATGCATATTTCATTAGTTCTACAGTTTAGTATACTTTTAGGACTTATGACCTGCAAATTCGGTTTTTGTTACTCTTGATGCTAATTGACATATAATGTCAGTTCATACCTTGATTGGCCGGAGCTATTTGTAAATTGTACTGACCGTAGGGGCTCTCTGCTCCAAGGATCGCTTTTTACTCTTAGTTAAAATAACTAGATGAAACAATTCTTTGTGTTAATGTAAGAACAGAGAAAAGAGTCGTGGGAATTTTGATGTATTCTCTGATGATCTAAATATGCAATGGGGCCATTCCTTTATAGGACAAGGAGACCCCCCCCCCCCTCCTCAAACAGAAGATGCCAACTTGAGTTTGGAAACCTAATCACGATGGCGACCAGGAGGATGAGCTTTGGTGAAGATGTCAGCTAATTGATCACTAGAAGCAACATGATGCAATCAAAGAGTATCCTGGTCGATATGATGATGAATGAAATGACAGTCGATCTCAATGTGCTTGGTGCGCTCGTGAAAAACATCATTGTGAGCAATTTGAATGGCACTAGTATTGTCACAATGAATAGGAGAGCTGCTCGGTAAGGAAACACCCATATCATGTAATAGCCATAATAGCTAAGAGGTAGTATCGGCCGGCGCACGATACTCTGCCTCGGTACAGAGCAAGCGACAACTGTCTGCTTCTTACTTCTCCAAGAGACAAGAGATGTACCAAGCAAGAAGCAGTACTCAGTAGTGGAGCGACGATCAGTAGGATCCCCTGCCCAATCAACATCTGAATATGCTCGAAGATCTAAAGAGGAGTGGGCAGAGAAATGAAGGCGAAACAATGTTCCCTTCACGTACCGAAGGATTCTGAGGACAGCTTCATAGTGGTTAGAGCATGGATAATGCATAAATTGACTAACCAATGTGTCTGCATAAGAAATGTCACGACGCGTCACAGTGAAATAAATAAGGCTCCCACTAGCTGATGATAGAGGGTAGGATCTGTCAAAGCTTCACCATCTACATGAAGAAGCTTGACATTGGTCTCCAAGGGTCTATCTGCAGTCTTCCTGTCTGTTAGCCTAGCACGAGATAAGAGCTCAGAGGCATACTTAATCTGAGAAAGGTAATATCCGTATGAGCTAGAGGACACTTCGAGTCCTAAAAAGTAACTAAGTGAACCCAAGTCCTTCATCTCAAGCTGCTGATTGAGAAACTGCTGAAGTGCACTGATCCTCGAAACATCATCTCCAGTGATGACCATGTCATCAACATAGAGTAAGAGAATGATAATGCCAGCCTCAGAACTCCGAATGAATAATGTCGAGTCATATCCACGAGAAGTGAAACCCTGTTGTGTCAGCACAAAACTAAACTTGGCAAACTAAGCATGAGGAGATTGTTTGAAACCATAAAGAGCCTTATGAAGGTGTCAAACCTTATGAGGCGGGTGCTCAAAACCTGG
The DNA here is from genome assembly GCA_963920575.1 of Narthecium ossifragum. NCBI lineage: Eukaryota > Viridiplantae > Streptophyta > Magnoliopsida > Dioscoreales > Nartheciaceae > Narthecium > Narthecium ossifragum. The sequence continues at coordinate 19,188,194 of OY986966.1, forward strand.
AGGAGGCTTTGGGTAGACTTTTTCAGCTAAGTCGCCATTTAGGAAGGCATTCTTAACATCCATATGAAATAGCGGTCACCGTCGAATGGCCGCCACAGCGAGAAGAGACCAAAAGGATGTAAGACGTGCCATTGGAGTGAAAGTCTCCTCATAATCAATGCCATGCTCCTGTGTAAATCCTCGAGTTACAAGACGTGCTTTGTAGCGTTCAGCCGACCTATCAACGCGTGTCTTGATCTTATACACCCACTTGCATCCCACTGCAGTTCTCCGGAGGCAAATCAACCAGATCCCATGTATGAGTTTTGAGAAGGGTTTGAAGTTCATCGAACATAGCTTTTTGCCAAAGGGGTCAGAACTAGCTTCGCGATAATTGCGAGGCTCATAAAGAGTGGCAAGGGAAGAAAAGCAATGGTAGTCTTTGAGATAGGAAGGAGGAGCTCGTACCCGACTGGAACTACGAATATCCAAAGTAGAAGATGACTCAGGAGAGCTGGACGTGAGTGTCAGATCAACCGATGAGCCAGAGTCGTGAGGAGTAGCCAGTGGTGGTTGATCACCCATTGAGCTTTCTTCACCTGCATCACAAGTATGCTCTGGAAATAGATCTATGGTAGGATCAGTAAAAATGGGTGAGTGAGAGGGAGGATTAGACAAGAACTGTGATAGACTAGTGAATGTCTTGTATTCCCAGAAATGAATATGTTTAGAAGTCCGAAGACGCTTGGAGATAGGGTCATAGCATCAGTAGCCTTTTTGCTCAATGCCATACCCAAGAAAGTAGCAAACACGAGAACGTGGTTCAAGTTTGGTACGCTCATGGGATGGTAGTAAAACGAAACAAGCACAACCAAAAACTTCTAAGAGAATAATTTGGTACCTCTCCATAAAGAAGCTCATATGGGGATCGATTTGAAATAGTGGGTGAGGGAACCCGATTGATAGTGTAGACGACTGTAAGAGCGGCTTCTCCCCAAAAGGATTCAGGCAAAGAGGCTGACAGAAGGAGAGAAAGAACGGTGTTCAGAATATGAAGATGTTTGCGTTCTGCACGCTCATTCTGTTGGGAAGTATAAGGACATGATCGATGAGATAGGGTGCCTTCATGTTTAAGTGCTTCTGTGAATGAGGCACCCGTATACTTCATGGCATTATCAGAGCGAAAGATTTTGATAGATCGATCAAACTGAGTTTTAATCATTTGTTGAAAGTCATGAAATACCTTAATTAACTCAGATCGATCATGTAAAAGACAACCATATGAATCGAGAATAATCATTGACAAAAATAACAAAGTAACAAGACCCCCCTTAGTGGGAACAAGTGCAGTTCCCCAGATATCGGAATGGACAAGATCAAAAAGTGCAGATGTCAAAGAGGTACTGTTAGGAAAAGATAAAGCCTTTTGTTTACATAATTGGCAAGAAACACAATCAAAAGGTTCAAATTGAACTTTTCCTAAGTGACCATTGGAAGCTAAAGATTGGACATGTGATAAAGATGCATGGCCAAGACGAGAATGTCAAGTACTCGAAGAAACAGTAGCAACAATAGATCGACTGGAACCTGAACCAGGAACATGCAAGGAGGAAAGCTCAAAGAGGCGACCAACCTTACGACCTGTCCCAACTATCTGGCCCGTCGTTTGATCCTGCACTACACATTTTTTATTGGAAAAGGTTATGGTAAGACCATGTTCAACAAGTTGCCCAACAGAAAGAAGATTAAATGGCAAATTAGGAACTAAATACGTGTCAGGCACAGAAAGAGTGGAGGTAGAAACATGGCCTATATGACTAACAGACATATGTGAACCATCAGCAGTAAAGATGGCGGGAGCATGATTTAATGATTTCTACTCAGACAAAATAGAGTAGTCAGAAGTCTTATGATTTCAACATGCAGAGTCTAGGAACCAAGAAGAGGTCATACCAGATGACACGGAGAGTGTCGGAGAAAAATGAGAAATTACCCGATGAATGATTGCCTCCAAATCAGCTGCAGTAACGGATGACAAAGTAGATGCAGAAGATAAGTCAGGAGCTAGTGTGCCGGCAGAAGCCATAGCAACAGTCTTGGCGAAATTTACATGCATCATCGCCTTCTGAGCATCTCTAGCAGCTTTAGCTTGCTTCTTGTAGCAGTCAGAGATGTGGTGACCCTCTTGCTTACAGTAGTGGCAATAACCATGAAGATAGCGTGGTCTTGTAGAAGGTGCAGCAGCCATCATGTGCACACAGTGAAGGGAACCTCGTCGAAGTTGAGGTGCTCTCAAAGTGACAACGACTAAGACGCAGGGCACAACAAGAATGAGGACGGAACGACGACCACGATCTCGGAAAGAGGACTGGAGAAGTGCGCCGGAATGCGCACCAAGGCTGCGAGTGTTGCCGCAGAAGACACTGGGGTCAAGGACGGCTGGTCGCGAACAGGAGAGGAGCTACGAACTCACCGGAGATCAACGAAAAGAGGCAGAGCTCACGAACAGATGGGAGGATCCACTAACAGAGTGGACTGAACTCGCCAGAGAAGAACGGGATCGCGATGAGATAACAGGTCGTGAGCAAGAGTGGGTCACCGGAACTCAACGCCGTCGTCGGAGAAGAAACTCGACGTGAAGGGAGACGTCATCGGGTAAAGAGGGCTCCAAGACGCTAGATTTGCAAGTGATGGGTCTCGAGCGAGCACAAGGAAACTTCACTGGAAGGAGAATGGAGAAGAGGATCTCCACGAAGACTAGGAGCAACACCAGCAACTCGTCACCGGAAAAGAAGACTTCGTTGGATCCGATTGGAGATAAGAACCACACCGGAGAAGAGATCTGGTTAGAGTCACGATGGGTTAGGGTCGCGATGGACCTCAGAGCCATTGGAGCTGGTCGTGCTGCTGGATCTGGGCGCGTGCAAGACAACGGACCAGGGGATGGCTTGTCGCTACTGTGGCCTGGTCACAGACTCGGGGTTGCGAGTCCGAGCAAAACAGGGGAGCGTGGGTCTGAGAAGACACCGTTACGATCGCTGGTGGAACTCCAAGGCGCTGGATAAAGGTGGAATCAAGTTCGTCACCCGGGTCTAGCGAAGCAAAAGAGGCGGCGACGTTAGGATCACAGCGGTGGACACGAAGATCGAGTGCATCAACGAGAAGAAACAACAATGTCAATAACTTTGTCGGGATCAAGAACTTGGATCGGTGAATCGAAATCTAATCTGATACCATGTTAAAGTAAGAACAGAGAAAAGAGTTGTGGGAATTTTGATGTATTCTCTGATGATCTAAATGTACAATGGGGACATCCATTTATAGGACAGGGTGTAACTACAAAGGTAAGAGTACAATAGGTAACACCTTCAATCATGGCCTAAATTAGATAGATACAAATATACTGACATATATACTAACACTTTGCATCCTAATCGTGGAAACCTGATTACATATAAAGACAAGTTTGAGTGGCTAATCTGCTATTTATTGTGAATAAAGCTGTCATAAGTGATAGATCCTTGCATCTCCACTACCTTCTTTCTTGATCTCTGTTGTTTTGACCGTGTTTTCGACTATGTGATGATTATTTCTAATTCCTTGAACAGTGGAAGCACCATCGTAGGAATTGGTTCACCGGAGCCCCCACAATTTGTATACGACGAGGATGATTACAAGGATACATTCATTTCAGGTATCTCTTAAGTCCTTGATATCACTTGGTATTCTAGACGCAGCTGCGTGGTGGGCACATAGCGAACTATTCTTTTGCCTTTTACTAAAGAATACCGTGTGCTGCCACATAAAGCAGCATACACCGATTTAACCTCTCATTTTTACTGTTGCCTTACCTTTAGATTGATAGTAACCTCGATGAGTTGTGTTAACCAGAAATGGTTTATCTTATCTACTCTTAAATAGCACATTACATGCTTTGCCTGCCATCCGATGCAGAGGCGTGCTTCCTCACCAGGCAAGAGAACCAGTGGTACTCGGAACGCAGTACCTTGACAAGTTCTTTTGGGGAAGAAGTTTCACCGGCACAGGAATGACTCTTTTCTGAGTAGCCTTCTCTACCACAATTATCGGCAACAGGCAAACTTCCATTGTACAAGCGGAATAATACTGCTTCCAGTTGACCTTATTTTTTTCGTGTTTGTACCCATAGTTTACTTTGAAAAAGATAAATATGACTGAGCTTAGCCTCTAAGATGTATTCTTTGTCAAAACCTGCAAGACTGACATGCAAAATGAAATGCAAGAGATGACTGTAAACCAAATGGCCTCCTTTTTTAACGAGATGACTGTAAACCAACATCAAATCCAACACATTGTCCACCTTTCATTCAAAGTTTATTTCCTACAGGGATGGGGATGTGACATATTGCCTGGGCACACTAAAGAGGTCTTTCCCTGCAAAGGGAGAATTCCACTCCTGAGATACAACGGATGGTGAGGGATGAACCCGAAGGCTCCCAACATCACGCAATCCTCCGAAGCCCGTACCAGCAGACATGACAGGTCTCGCAGCATTCACATCCATGAATGATGCTGACCATGAATCATGCAAATGATTGCCCTTCAATGGTGTCGAATCTAGGCTCCAGTCTACACAGGTGTAGTGGACCTGTAACATCGAACCACCCATATTCCAGCCAACAGGAGAGGACGAACCAGATGATCCAGAAGAACCCCAACCAGTAAACAATCCTAATGAAGCTGGAACAGCAATTGGAGACGATGAAGATGGCAAAGATGTCTCGAGCCCCGTTGCAGCACGCTCCATACGGCTTGAAAAAAATGGCTCATAGATTTTCTGAGGATGATAATGATCTGTGGCACCATTCGCAATCAACTTAGGCGAGCTATGTCTCAAGCCCACATTAGCCATCATTTCCATGCTTGAGACTCCATTCGAGTACCATCCTTGGTAAGTGGATTGGGAAGCAACTACATCGCTTGTCGATGGGAAGGTTGACTTGCCATTAACTGAATGCGGACGTTGCATCATTATGATTGGTTCTCTAAGTGTCCCACCCTGCAAGTGGGTCTTCACATCAGTGCCCATCACTGCAAATGAAGTACCTGACTTCGATAGCGTCCCAGCAGTCTGCAAAGGTGGTGATGGGTAGGCTACAGATGCACCAGAACTCATGACTGGCCACGGCTCAAGAAGAGAGGCTGCCTGAAGCCTTAACCAATCTGGTGTTGATTGCATTCTTCTCGATGACTGCAAAGTCTGCAAATTCTTCTTTGGCACTTCTTTCGGCATAACTCCAGCAATCATGGTCTTCATGTAATTAAGATCTCTATCATCTGTGTGTTGCAGGATGCCGGTTGCAGTAGCACCCTTAGCTAGGGTTTTTGTCGGTGTTGTTAATGATGAGGTCACCAGTTTACTGTTAAACCTATTGATATCACTGAATTCTTCCAGCTTCTGTGGTGCAGCTGGTGGGTCCACCTTCAGAGCCTTCAAACTATCTGCTGCTTTATGTAGATCACCCTCACAGGCAACCACGGCCCTTTCAACTTCCTGTTTCGTACACTTAAACTGTATCTCCATTTCCGTAATTTTGGCTAGCTCATCTGAAATATCAATTTTCAAGTTAGCTTCATCGACATCTTTTGCAATCTGTTGTGTATCCTCCTCACCACCTTCCAATAGCCATGCTACAGAGTCCTCAACACGGCCTTCATTGAGCATGAGAGCCAGGGTCGCCCGCTCTGATGAGAAACCCATGCCCACAAGCTGCTGGGCAAGCACTTCAAGTTTCCTGGACATAAGATAACCACTGCAGCGTTCATGCAACTCCTGGGCCCGCTTCTCCTTCTGGCGCTGGTGCTTCCTCTCATTCTTTTGCCTAATTTTGTCACGCTTGTCAGTTGTATCAGAGCCAGGGATTGGCCCTGCCCTTGGTGTAGGACTAGTAACTGCCTTCTCCTTATGGTCTTCTGACTCCCCTGAGCAGCTATCGTTATTGGACATCGAGTCATACTCAGCATGGGTTCCCAAGGAATTTTCAGAGTGATCTTCCGGATCATCCATGGCCTGAAACCGGCTAGTTTTTTGGAGTGCTGGTGAGGAGGCAGATGGTGCTGTTTCCATACTCTGGAATGTACCTGAGACTGGATTATATGCACCTGCTGGAACACCCACTCCACTATGAACAGGTGCAGAAGACGGTTTTGAAGAACTCTTAGAATTTTCCTTCACAACCCTCATAGCTGACTTCGACTTAGATTTTGATCCTGTTGACATTTCTCGTGAACAGGCAGTGGTTTACCTGCAAATTAGAAAATTGAGTGAAAATAGTTTTACCATGACCAGTATTTTACAACTTAATCACTAACGCCCAACAGACTGCACATGCAAGAATATCAGACAGAGAACCAAGGAGGAATATTAACAACCCAAAAAAGCAGAAAAGTAATGAGCCAATGAACAAATAAAGACAGTAATGTCTAACAGTTGAACAGAATCCTAACTATACCAAGTTTCTTGTCGCCAACAACTCTTTCTCATTTGTCGTTATCCAGATTACTTATAGCAATGTCACCATATCAAGCACAAGTACACAAACCTGAAACTAGTTCATATAGTTTGAAATAATGTGTTTTCACCCTCAAACATAAAGTTTTGACTCAGACGAGACTTTCAGGAGAACAGATTGAAAAGTCTACAAAGAGAAAGCACACTTATGTCCAAGGTTAATCAGAACCCCCACCACATTAATAGATGGAGAAAGAAAATATCATGCCAATGACAGAATGAGACCATTGTCATGATGGTATCAAGCCAAAATCATATCTTTAGTATCTATGAAGGATTGCAATGCCAGCGGCACTGCGTATGTCGATAATCGGCCTGGTCTTTGCATCGGCAAAGAGGACGAGGCAAGCAACAGGCTGGAGCAGAGAGGCGGCGAGAGAGGAAAGAGAGATAGCGAGAACAGGTGGAGCATGCCGGAGAAGGATGAAGGAGGCAGGAGGATGCTGGAAGAGGCTGGAGGTAGCCAGAGGAGAGGCGGAAAAGTCCGGAGGAAATGGATGCATCAAGGTAGGCTGGGAAAAGTTAGATTTCAGAGTATTTACATATTTAGAATTACAGGCTTCGAACTCATTAGTAACAGACACGAAATCTGATCATATACTTAGTTGATATTTTTAGGCCTGTAAAGAACAGGTTTTGGTCAAAACCACCTTAACCAACCTTGTGCACTAACATGGAAATATCATGCCGCTAAATCACAGGTATGATATTCATCAAGGAATCGTCAGTATGTATATACCAAATCGGAAACAAACTCCCTCAGCCAAGAACTGATGATATATCTCATCATGAAAGGGTGCATGTTAGACATGTAGACGTAGTGTACTATTTCCACATGCTGATATCTGAAATGGCATTTTATTTTGCTTCTCAACAGATTTCAAGCAGAACCGTGGACAGGGAATTGAAGTAACTACATGTAACATAGCCATGACCAGGAAGACTAGCCCAATTTATTGGCATCAGCTGTAAGCGTCCTTCGCTGATCATTTCTGCAAAAAGTATTCTGTTACTGCGAGCCACGTGAAATTTGTAAAACTCCCATCTAAACCATTGTCCCTCTTCCTCTCCTCTTTCATGCTCCTTACACACGAATACAAGCTCATTTATTCACATTCCCAAACCATCTTGACCAGTCTATGTGACATTATCCTCGATTAGAGTCATTTCTCAACTTTCTTTTAGCGAATACATTTTTGTCCAACATTTTACTAACAACGCCCGAACATCATCTCCACCACACTCAACTTCTCTACTTGCAGTTCCTTTGTTATCCTAGTCTCAACCACACATCACATATCTAATAAGAACCTTGTAAAATTCTCCAAATAACACTCCAAGAAAGAATTTCTCCATTCCAATCCCAACTGTTTTTTTCTCTCCATTCACAATAATTAATGATCAAACCCTTAATACTTCTTTAGCGAGCCTTTCTTCAACTCTCATTGTATTTCCTTCGGGTTCATATGATTACATGAAAAGTAGGAGAGAATCTCCCATTGACCTTCTAATCAGCGGAAAACCAGCAAAACTAGCAAGTGTGGAACTTTAATTCCCATCTATTTCCCAAACTTTCCAGCAACCAAACAGACAATTTGTTTTTTCATCAAATGAAGGAGCCTACACTTGATGGTAATTTCTGCCAGAAATAGAGGCTGAACTTACACAAGCTTGAAGGCCGTTTTCCTCTCAGCATTCAATACATTGCACAGTGGGAATTGAGTAGGCCATAGATTTTTATTCCTCAAACATGACACCCCTAATCTTCCTATTTCTCCAACAGCGTGAACATTCAAGATCACTTACCTATTAAGCAGTGTATAAAGCAAGGATCTAGATACCTCAAGATTGTCACATTGGCAATTGCTCCTGGTTGATAATGGTTTCTTTCCCTACAGCAAAGACCTTTCATGAAAATCTGGATTTCTAATTCCTACTGAATTGCATAGAAGCATTAGTTACACAATTTGATGTTAATTGCTTGTGACTTAATTTTCTATAATGATTCTTACCTATTTTAGCAAGAATATACCACCTTCCAGATGTGGTCCAATTACGCTACTTTACTTTTGATTCTAATTTACAAGAACAGACTACGATTTTGAAGAGGAATTTGGTGCGATAGCTAGAGTGATAGTTTTCATCGCATAAATTACCCCAATTGCCTTAAGAAACCCCTAACAAGATGTACCAATGTTTCAAAGTTTTTTGGACGTTGAATGAGCACGCCCTATATTTCCAAATGACATGTCCAAAACAAAAGTAATGATTCTAGACAGGACAATATAGAAAGTGACAAAATCATAAGCCAATGAGCACTGTCAAAACTTCATTTATTCCCTCATAAAGCCATTCACCGGCCAGAATGAAGGAGAAAAGCTAAAGAAAAGAATTAACAAGGAGATGGGACGAAAGTAAAACAAGCAAAACAAGAAAAAGAAAAAGAAAAAGAAAAATGGCAAGACGGATGACAACAATGAATAACGTATAAAAATGAAGAGCAGATGTATGACAGATTAAAAACAAATAAAACCCTTCAAATCTTAAGCGGTCTTTGCTTTTTGGCTTGATGTGGGGAAGTTCTTTTCGTACCCTTATTCTAGGACATTAGACTATAGAACATATCGACAACACCACCCCCACCCCACATTGTTGGCAAAAGTAAGCTGCTACAGCTTAACAGCTATCATGATCCAAGCCTCTAAGTAATGTTGCATGGGTCTCATGCTAGCATGGGAAGGACCTAGTTAGCAATAATCGTGGCATTCAGATGATTCATGGCAAACGTCATGACAACTGTTTCTTACATTATTAACATAAATTTAGTCCAGATATTAAAAAACATACCACTCTTTGACAACATATAAAAGATAGATCCACCAATCCTAGTCTACTAGATAGAGATGACTGAGAAATATCTATAATTGGACCCAATGTTCAAGCTGGTAGTCAAGTATATCTTCTCTTTAACTAGGTCACACATGTCTAAGTTTCTCTTGCTAGTTCCATGTCTAAAGTTGAATGGTAGAGGCCTGAACATACGGTAGCGAGGTTGCATGAAACAAAAAGGTCAAATTCAAATGAACGAGAGCAACTTCATGTAGAAAATCACTTTTGAACTACATTATCAATCCACACACACATAAACTGCGACCACGGCACAAAGATGATAGGTGCATAGCTGATGCCTATCCCAGGGGCCTAGTAGGTGCAATAGCCCATTCTATCCAAGGCCTTCACTTCTCAATCAAATTGTTTGATGCAATTAAAGTAACGCAGACAATCAAAAGAGAGTGTTGCTGCAAACTTCTGATGCAGCCAGGTAAGGTACAATACACAGGGAGTCTTTCAACCACTAATCTCTATCATAAAGTTGCTTTGTTGATTCACATATATTTAGGATTTGACTCAAAATCCTATCTAGCCTATAGATAATCGGCTTACCTACAAAATCCATATAAGCTTGAGAATGACACAAAAATAAAATTATCAACAGATAAAGAATAATGTGCAGACTTTTTCAACTCAGTATGCTTTCCAAAGAAAACCATGATAATAGAATGCTCAGGAATAGGTAGCGACAACAAAGTAAAGATCCAATGTTCTACAACTGCTTCACCAATTAACCACAAAATGAAATGAGGAGAGAAAACGTCAGCAATTATTTCCATCCTTACAGTAAAACGAACAAACACCACACTTTTAGCAATTCAAAGCTCTGATCCGAGTACATCGTCAATTATACACCTTCTAGCAGATTATAAATCATGTCAACCCTCTGCTCTCGTAATTCATTCAACGATTCATACAACGAAATCTTCTCTTAAACTTTAAACACTCAGATCCAGCAAGCTATCGATGAACGAGCCATACAAAAATTGAACATTCAGAATACGGAAAACCGAATCCATGTCATGATCTAAAACAACGCCATCGTCCAATTATACGAGACGAGCACCAACCCGAGAAATTGGGATCCCCATATCAAATCAATACCTAGATAGATTCACGACGAAAGCCGACCAAAATGCCAAAAAGAACAAATCCAGCACGAAATCGCAACTAATTTCATGAAGACAAAACCAAAAGACAAATCGCAATCGGAAAACCACACAGAAACCACAACAGGGATCGGAGAGATCCAAAAGCGAGGAGATCGGGAATCGGAGGGCTGACCTAGTGGAGAGGGCCTGGGATCCGGCGCGATCGAGGGGACTAGGGTTTTGTGGGCGTATTGGGGAGGTCGCGGATCTCAAGCCCTGGTGTTCTTCTCGCTCTCGCTATTGGGGCCGTTCTGGAACCCTAAAAAGTTTATGAGGTGGAAGGAGGGATGCGTTGATTTGGCTATATATGGGAGAGACCAGTGATGGTTAAGCACATGTATGGTTAATAACTCTTGTGTGAGGTGGCCTTCGGTTCGCATCCGGTTGAGAACGCTGTGAATCCTTAATTTCTAAGCCCCGGTCAAAGACTCAATATAAACAAATATTAACACAATAATTAAAATAAGAATAAGAATTTGTAAATATCACCTTATCTTATAACTGTACTAGTAAATGTCCGTGCCTACGCCACGGATATTATAATTTACTTTCTATTAAACGGGTCGGGTCGGGTATTGACCCGTTTAATAAAGGCTGAACCCGAACCCGACCCGTTTATTAAACGGGTCCGGTTTATCAACCCGAACCCGATCCATTTATAAATGGGTCAACCCGACCCGACCCGTCTAACCCGTTTATTAAACGGGTCGGGTCGGATCGGGTCAGATCGGGTTGGATCCGGGTAAAATTGACCCGTTTAAATCCATCTCCTCCTTTCTGACTCTCTCTCTCTCTCTACATTCCTCCACCGGTCCACCCGCCTTCTCCTCCTTCCTCCTGAGCTACCTCGCAAGGGCCGCAACCCACTCCTTCCCTCCTTCTCCGGTGAAGCTACGGCCACCCACGGCAACCCCCCTCCCCCTCTCCACTCCACCAACACGCGGCCACCTGATAAGACGTGAAAAGTACACAAATCGCCCTTTTAACGAGGTCTTGTTAGTCTCCGAGCAATGCTATTTTGATTGTTTTTTCCCCATTTCGGACTTAAGGACCCTCAGCGAAGATTAGATCACGTTTGGTGCTAAAACGAACAAATAAAGAACCTGCTAGGAGCTAAAGAGCAAAGAAGCAAAGGAGCAAAGATGGACCATCTTTGACATCAAAACTGTACCTGCTCAGGAAGAACCAGATGATGTGCTATATATGGTTGGAAAGCTCTTGAAGTCTAGATTCCAGAACATTTTACGGTTCGTGATTTGGAGTTTCCTAGAGGAAGATATGCTATTTTTAGTACAGAGGCGCAGAAAAAGAAGCTTCGAAGAAGAAGATCGATCCGCTTTCCAAAGGGGATCGATCCCTTTGGCACTGCGGGAAAAATAAAAGGAAACTGACTAATCCGAGTTAGGGTTTGTCGAAGGCTATGCTATAAATAGCCTTCTTTGGGGGCGTTTTGGCAGCCTTCCATAGCCGAATTTTGTTCATCTCTTAGGATTTCTCTTAGTTTCTTTTCCACAAATTAGGTTAGATATTTGGTGGAAGATCCATGGGTAGAGCGCGGCGACAACCTTCATCGACGGATCTCCTTCCTAAGATGAGTAACTAAACCCTAACCTAGGGATTTCTATGATGTAATAAGGAATATTTCTAGGATTTTCTATAGATTATGAGTTGTAAATCATACTTTGATGGTTGAATGGATTGATTTATATTTTCTTTATATCTATTGGTGTTGATTTATATTATGGATGAATGATTTGTTCCTGTATGCCCAAGATCTAGGTTTTGTGTATGTTAGGGCTTGAGATTAGGGATTCTCGTCAAACGTCTATGCTAGGACCATGGATGTGAGGATTTCCTTCTCGTGATTAAAGGCCTTGTAATGCTAGGACCATTACACATAATGTGAACCATTATGACCGCTTCTTAATCCGTTATTCATCTTAATTCAAGATTAGGGATTTCGTTTGTGCTAGTACCACTATGCTAGTGCCAGAACCACTAGGGTAACTCTAGTCCTTGATACATTCTATTAGGCGATCTCAAGGTGCCAGAACCATCTTGATTACTTACCAATATCCATTCTTAATATTATCCCCAACGTCGGACTTTATTGATCGTCGTTGAGCGGTAGGAGTTCTAGCCATTCACCTATCGACTATATGAACTATCTGAGTTGATTTATTCGCTCTTATCTTAGGAATACCCACTAAGTTCTTTATTATTGATTAGATTTCCTTGGCATTATCTTATCTTTTATTAGTTATTCGTTTTCTTATCTTTTTAGTTTAGTTCTAGATAAAATCCAAAAGATTATCTTTTTCCCAACTCCTTGGCTAGGAATTATTCCTAGTATACGGCTTAAACCATTAGTTCCCTGTGGATTCGACTCGGACTCATTGCTATCTACCCACAAAGTAGTTAGTTAGTGATTCGGATTATAAATTTCTAATTTTGGCGTACTTGATAAGACCACGACACTTTTCAAGGCGTGTCACCACCCCCGACGTCTCTCCACTCCACCGACCCCCTCCCCCACTCCACTCCACCAACGCGCGGCCACCCCGGACGTCTCTCCACTCCACCGACGCGTAGCCATCTCCGACGTCCCCTGCACCACCCAACTCCAGATCTGACACTGATACGAGTCGATCCGACTCGACCAACTAGACCCGAACCAAGAAGAGGAACCAAGCTGGTTCAACCTCTTTCCTAGTTTGACTTGGACTTCCCTAGTTCAAACTAGAGTATTTAATTAGTATTTATCATTAGTCTTTTATTGAGTCCTAGTTGATTGTTAGGAATTAATTAAGAGTCCCTTTGAGTTAGGAAGTTGAGTTGAGTCAGAAACCTTATTACTTGCTAATCAAGCAATGGGGTTTTTCTAGTGGATTAGGACTCTGTCAAGGTCTCTATAAAAGGACCTTAGTAGTTTGTATTAGGTTATGCATGAGATGAATGATTAAGAGTAGTTGATAAGTTATCATAGGAGTAGAATATCATAGGAGTAGAAGTAAAGTAGATTCCACCAAATATCCACTATAGATCCACCTTCTTCCCCGTCGGTCATCTTCTCCGCAGCCGGCACCGCCTCCACCAGTGTTTCTCTCTCTCCCGTCACTTTCTCTCTCCTCCACGTCAGCGCCACGTCAGCCCTCTCTCCCAGTCACCTGCCACGTCAGCATCTCCTTCTCCACTTCTCTCCCGTGACCCAACCCTACCTACCGCCGGCCATACCTCCGTTCTCCCCTCTACGGCCACCCCCGTCGCCATCTAAACCCGCCATACTCTTCCCCTTGGCACCACGACTCTGGCCATACCCTCCATCGCCTACGTCGTCGTCTCCGGCCTCTTCCCCCGGCAACCCGACCCTCGTCCTCACCGCCATCAACCACGCCCGATCCCTATCCCACCTCCAAAACATCCCTAAAGCCTTCCTCGTCTCCCCACGACCCTTTCCCGACCATCTTCCCGACGTCCCAAGCCCCAGCCGAGCTCCCTCATCGTCCCCGACGCCGGTGAACCCAAACCCCCCCCGTCCATCTCCCAGATCCGGCCGATCCGCCACTTACCTCACCGATCCGAGCCGGTAGATCTCATCCCCACCTCCAGGCGACCCTTTCTGGAAGTATCCCGACCACCGCCGCCGTCCCTACGCCGGCGATCCACTCCGGCGACTTCTCAGCCCTCGGATCCAGGCTGGTTCAGCCAGCCAACTTGAATCAGACTCAGCCAAGTCTAATTGATTCAGCCGAGCCAGTTAATCCGGATCCAGCCCAATCTAAGCCGATCAGCTTGATCCAGATCACTTCAGACTTGACCCAGTCAAGTCCCATCCAATCAGGCTTAGCCAGATTCGATCCAGCTTCAACCAGATCCGATCCAGCTCAAGCCAGATCCGGTCCAGCTAGCCGAATCAGCCAATTGGACTCAAATCAAGTCCGATAAGGCCGATTCTGATCGATTGGAGCAGTAGAGACCCATTACGAGAGGATCACGAGTAGACCGCTCGTAACAACTTGGTATCAGAGCTCCGTTCCACCGACTGTGCGGTTCAAACCCTACTGGAAACTTCGCCATCATGTACGGAGTATCCCAGGAGTGGTGGGAACATCAAATTAAGAGTCTGCAGGGCGAGGTAAATCTTGTTTCAACTTTGATGGAACGCCAAAGCAGAAATATGGAGCAGATCTCTCGTAGGTGGTCAACTATAGCACCGAGGATAATGATTGCAGAACCTGAGCCTGAGTCAACTCAGATTATGACTCCGGTTGTAATTTCGAGTCTGACTGAGACACCAGCAATCAGTAAGGGAGAAGAGATCCAGAAGCTGGTCGAGGAGCAACAACCGTTCGATTCTCAGATCGAACCAAAGCACATGTTGTTGCAACCTCTGCCAGACCAGGGTGAACACTATCTACCACATTCTCCTGATTTTTCCAGAATTTTCCCTATTTTTCCATATTTTTTCGGAATTTCCCTTGGTTTTCTCTCCCCTCCTTGGACTCGGCCCGTCTCTGGCTCAAGCCGTGGCTCGCCAGCGGCTCATCTCCTTCCCCGCGCCCGGCTCACTCCGAGCCGACCCATCGTCGTCCCGGCTCAAAACAAGAGCCCATCGGCTCGCCCCCGAGCCGCCACCCCAACGCCGCCCTGCGACGCCGTCCTCTCCACCTATACACCGGGGAAGCATAGGCGGCCTTCCCCGAAGCCACCGTGGCCGACCACGACCACGTTCGAAGCTCGGATCGACGGAACCCAACTCCGGCGAAAGCCCCTGTTCCGCCGTCCTTCACTCCACCATATCCAGAGGTTGATCCCAAGATCAGATCTCACGAGAAAGGTCCCAAGACCTGTTCCCGACGAGCTCGAGCCCCGTCGCGGCCTAGATCACCGACGATCACCGGCGACGACCTCCACCGCGCCGCCACCTTCAGATCCGCCGTGTACGAGGCCCAATCCGACGATCAGATCGTACGGATGGAACCCCCACGTCCCTGCGAAGCCTCCTGCGCCGTTGCCACTCTCCGACGAGCTCGTTTCGCCGTTGATCCAGCTCCGGCAGCTTCTCAGCCGTCCGATCAAGACTACAACTTGATCCAGCCGTTTGATCAGCGTGATCTTCGATCCAGTGGTTCCGATCTTCAATCTGAACCTGATCCAAGAGTCCCCAGCAATCAGGACCATCCAGATCAACTCCAAGTGATCCAGATGCATCCTCAGCCGTTGATCAAGCATCCGAAGGTTGATATGAGTCATCAAAGGAGCTACCCTCCTTATTCAGATGCCATATTCAATCTGATCAGATCTGATTATGATGGTAACACCGGTTTGGTTCAACTGACTCAAGTCCAGATTGACACCGATAGAGCCAACCAAGTCAGACAGGTTTGGACCATAGTACGACTCAGCACAGCTGAAGATTCAACTTGGTTCAACCAACTTCTAGCCCAAACTAGTGCAGCAGAAGCATGGTCCAACCATCTTCACTTCAGATTGAACCAAAGCCAGCTTGACCCAGATTCAAGCTAAGTCCCTGCACAGTTGATTAGACCATGGAGATCAGAACCCATCCTATGGTCATGGGCAACACTACTGATGGGACATGATGAGGATGATCCAGGAGAGCCATTGAAGATCATATTCCTGGAGCTACCTGAGCCGTCAGATCGACCGCCAGATGCTCATCCATCACTGCCACTGCTACCCCTGGACCCGTCATGGGATCGACCTGGTTTCTCCCCACCGAGTCCAGAGCTACAGAAGGAAGTTGATTCGGTCCAGCCACATAGAGCCATCCTACCTGACTTAACTCTGGCCTTGAGGACAAGGCCAATTTTGAAGGAAGGGGGGGTGATACGAGTCGATCCGACTCGACCAACTGGACCCGAACCAAGAAGAGGAACCAAGCTGGTTCAACCTCTTTCCTAGTTTGACTTGGACTTCCCTAGTTCAAACTAGAGTATTTAATTAGTATTTATCATTAGTCTTTTATTGAGTCCTAGTTGATTGTTAGGAATTAATTAAGAGTCCCTTTGAGTTAGGAAGTTGAGTTGAGTCAGAAACCTTATTACTTGCTAATCAAGCAAGGGGGTTTTTCTAGTGGATTAGGACTCTGTCAAGGTCTCTATAAAAGGACCTTAGTAGTTTGTATTAGGTTATGCATGAGATGAATGATTAAGAGTAGTTGATAAGTTATCATAGGAGTAGAATATCATAGGAGTAGAACTAAAGTAGATTCCACCAAATATCCACCATAGATCCACCTTCTTCCCCGTCGGTCATCTTCTCCGTAGCCGGCACCGCCTCCACCAGTGTTTCTCTCTCTCCCGTCACTTTCTCTCTCCTCCACGTCAGCGCCACGTCAGCCCTCTCTCCCAGTCACCTGCCACGTCAGCATCTCCTTCTCCACTTCTCTCCCGTGACCCAACCCTACCTACCGCCGGCCATACCTCCGTTCTCCCCTCTACGGCCACCCCCGTCGCCATCTAAACCCACCATACTCTTCCCCTTGGCACCACGACTCCGACCATACCCTCCATCGCCCACGTCGTCGTCTCCGGCCTCTTCCCCTGGCAACCCGACCCTCGTCCTCACCGCCATCAACCACGCCCGATCCCTATCCCACCTCCAAAACATCCCTAAAGCCTTCCTCGTCTCCCCACGACCCTTTCCCGACCATCTTCCCGACGTCCCAAGCCCCAGCCGAGCTCCCTCATCGTCCCCGACGCCGGTGAACCCAAACCCCCACCGTCCATCTCCCAGATCCGGCCGATCCGCCACTTACCTCACCGATCCGAGCCGGTAGATCTCATCCCCACTTCCAGGCGACCCTTTCTGGAAGTATCCCGACCACCGCCGCCGTCCCTACGCCGGCGATCCACTCCGGCGACTTCTCAGCCCTCGGATCCAGGCTGGTTCAGCCAGCCAACTTGAATCAGACTCAGCCAAGTCTAATTGATTCAGCCGAGCCAGTTAATCCGGATCCAGCCCAATCTAAGCCGATCAGCTTGATCCAGATCACTTCAGACTTGACCCAGTCAAGTCCCATCCAATCAGGCTTAGCCAGATTCGATCCAGCTTCAGCCAGATCCGATCCAACTCAAGCCAGATCCGATCCAGCTAGCCAAATCAGCCAATTGGACTCAAATCAAGTCCGATAAGGCCGATTCTGATCGATTGGAGCAGTAGAGACCCATTACGAGAGGATCACGAGTAGACCGCTCGTAACAGACACCCTCTATCCACCGCGACCCTCCTCCGACCATTTCCTGGCCAGATCCGGCCGCTGAGCGCTACCTCCATCCTTGGGCCGAGGCAGTCGTCGTCTCCGACAGGCTGACATTAAACGGGGTAAACGGGTTGACCTGTCTAACCCGCGGGTCAACCCGACCCGACCCCATTTAATCACGGGTCATAAACGGGTCGACCCGTTCATGACCCGAACCCGATAACACTAAACCCAAACCCGTTTATTTCGTGTTGGGTCGGGTCGGGTTCGAGGGTCGTGACCCGGATT
>OY986966.1:19206478-19239770 GCA_963920575.1 Narthecium ossifragum
TCAAGAGCAACTGCATATGCAAATAAGTTGTCGACAATAGTTTCATTTTTATTCCACCTTTTCTCAGCGTGTACACAATTTATCGAGATCTCATGATTTTCAGATATCTGAACTTCTTCGGGAGGTACCTGAACCTCTTCGGGAGGTGCCTGAACCTCTTCGAGAGGTGTGCGAACCTCTTTAGGAGGTCTCTGAACCTCTTCTGAAGGTGTCTTATTGAATCGATTCTTACAAACTTCAAGTTTGTTAATTTCTTCAGGAGTATTAATTTTTTGGCCAGTTTGTCCTTGTGCCTTTCTTTTCCTTGGGACCCTATCCTTGACGCCAATAGGTCTCCCACGTTTCTGGCGTGCTTTATATTCACATGCTTTAGAACCCTCAGATAACACTTCAAAAACATCAATCGGGGCTGGTGCATTTGCAGTTGAAATATGTGATTTCATCATTCGTTGTGAATAAGTAAATGCATCAGGCATCTGATTCGTAATTTTCTGCAAATGTATAATATTCTGAACTTCGAGTTCAATTTGACTTGTCCTAGGATCAAAATGAGACAACGTCGAGTTGTTCCAAATAATTTCATTTTGAGCTTATGGTTTCTTCTTGTCTCCCCCTAATGGTGGGAAGACTGACTCATCAAAGTGACAGTCAGCAAAGCGTGCTCTAAACAAATCTCCTGTTAAAGGCTCTAGATATCTAATGATAGAAGGAGAGTCAAAGCCAACATAAATGCCAAGTCGACGTTGAGGACCCATCTTTGTTCTCTGAGGTGGAGGAATTTGAATATAAACAACACATTCAAAAATCCTTAAGTGGAGAATATCTGGTTGTTGACCAAAGACAAGTTGCATTGGTGAAAATTTATGATATGCAGATGGTCTGACTCTGATCAAAGATGTTGCATGTAATATAGCATGTCCCCAAGCTGAGACATGCAATTTAGATTTCATACGCAATGGTCTAGCTATCAATTGGATACGTTTAATAAGTGATTCTGCTAGGCCATTCTGGGTATGTGTATGTGCAACAGGGTATTCCACATTTATCCCTATTGATACACAATAATCTAAAAATGCTTTGAGATGTAAACTCACCAGCATTATCAAGACGAATTGTCTTGATGGGATAGTCTAAGAATTGGGCTTGTCACCGAATAATCTGAGCTAAAAGTTTAGCAAAAGAAATGTTACGAGTGGATAGAAGACATACATGCGACCACCGTGTGGATGCATCTATTAAGACCATGAAGTATCGAAATGGTCCACTGGAGGGATGAATGGGTCCACAAATGTCACCTTGAATTCGTTCCAAGAAATTTGGGGATTCAGAGGTGACCTTAGAGGGGGATGGTCTCACTATCAATTTTCCTTGGGAGCAAGAATCACATGAATATTCACTGATCAAAAGAATCTTCTGGTTCTTAAGATCATGCTCATGTGAATTCTCAATAATTCAACGCATCATCACCGATCCAGGGTGACTAAGTCGATCATGCCAAAGTATAAAATCACTTGAATTAGTGCACTTCTGGTGCATCACAGCATGTGATTCTATTGGTATTATTTTTGTATAGTATAGACCAGAAGCAAAGGCAGGAAGCTTCTTAAGTACATGCTTCTGGCATGAAACTGTAAGTGTGATGCATAAATATTCTACACCGGTTTCATTCGTCGTTTCCATATGATATCCATTATGACGTAAATCCTTGAAACTAAGTAGATTTCTTCTGGATCTACTAGAGTATAATGCATCATCAATAGATAGTTTTGTTCCTCTAGGCAATAGTTGCTCTCCCGGAGCCTTTTATTAGGTCTGCAGGACCCGATATTGTATTAACATTTGATTCCTTCAATGTTAACTCTGAGAAATACTTACGATCTCGGAGGATCGTGTTTGTGGTTGCACTGTCTGCAAGACATGCATCTCCATCCATCTGAGAAACAAGTAGAGCAATATATGCATTCATAGAAATATGCATAAACTTTAAAAACGCTCAAAGATACATAGGAAAGTACATACTAGTGGATATAAGTATACTATAATACATGATTTTAGTAGGTGCCCATCCATTCCTCAGATCCTACGAGGAAGTCCGATACATCTAGAGATGTACCAACCATGGGGTCATCAGGAAGGGGAATATCAGTCATGTCATCGAAGTCTGTAAAGTTTGTCTCAATACACTTTTTCTTTCCTCTTGCTGTGTGCTGCTCCACAACATGCTTCGATGCACGACAGTTGCGAGACCAGTGCCCTTTCCCCCCACATTGGTAGCATGAATCATCATTCTTCTTAGAGGTTCCATCTTCAGGCTCTTTTCTCTTTTTATTCTCTACTTGATCATTTTTAGGATAGAGAGTAGGATTATTATAACCTTCGAGATAATAATGGAACCTCTCATTACTACGGCCATGTCCACGACCTCGTCCACGTCCACGACTACGTCCCCGTCCGTGACAATGTCCATGGTGGACATTAGCATTTGCTTCAGGAAATGGAGTGGAACCAGGTAGTCGAGACTCGTGATTTTTCAGCAAGATCTGATTCTGTTTTCCTGCTTTTAGCAGGGCATCAATAAGTTCAGAGTACCTTTTAAAATCACTTTGTCGGTAGGCATGGAAGGTGGAAAACGTCTTCTCAAGTTTGTCATGGTCAGAAATGGTTTGGCCACACAACTCTAGTTAGGAGGTGATCTTATGAAGGGATGAATTATACTCACTAATGGTTTTGAAATACTGGAGGAGAAGGTGTACCCACTCGTACTGGGTAGTGGGAAGAATGATAGTTTTTAGGTGTTGGAATCTATCATTTAAGTTTCTCCATAAGTCTAGTGGATCCCGCACAGTGAGGTATTCATTTTTTAGATCATCATGCAGATGTCGGCGGAGAAAGATAAGGGTGCTCTCCTTTTCAATTTGTGTGGCTGCATTCCCCTCCTTGATTGTATTCCCTAGATTTGTGGCATTCAAATAGAGCTCAACATCTAGTGCCCAGGACAGGAAGTTACTTCCAGGGGAAGAAACTCCAGCTTCAGGCTAGACATGATTAGACTGTTCAAAAAAAATTCAGAAATTAATTTAAAGTAAAAGAAATAGCATTTTTTTTTTGGCCCCGGGTTTTTGCGGACCGTAGGTCCGCGAATTCGAACCCGTGGCTTCATTCCCCATAAGTCCGAGCGGCCACGCTGGCCAACTCGGACGACCCCAGAGGGCTGATAATATCCCGCACTAAAATGCATATATAGTGAATGACTGGTATAAACTGCAAGTATCAGAGCATTAAGCAAATATGTAATTAAAAATTAATGCATGTACTTCTGGTACTGAAAATATTTTCGCACTTCAGGTACGAGATTATGTGCTTCAGACACAAGATAGTGTTTTGCACTTCGGGTGCAAATTAAGTGCTTCAGACACTATTTTAATAACTTGTGCTTCAAGCACCAAGTTGTGTGCTTCAGGCACTCTCTTAATTTGTACTTCGGGTACATTAAATTATACTTATGGTACAATCATTTTACCCTGTGTGTTTCAGGCATCACAATGGTTTGTTCTTCATATATGACTTGTACTTTAGGTACAATTATGTGCTTCAAAACACTATATGATCCAAGTTAGAATAAAAATAACCAGTATAATTACAAAATAATAGGTAGTAAGGTATACCTGACTGGTTCTCTCCCTTTCTCTATGTGGCAGAGTCTCATGCTGATAGCGTGTTGTATATATGTGTTAATAAACACACACTCACACACACCAACTTGAGGGAGAGAAAGAGAGATAGAAGAAGAACTTTGAAGGAGTGAAAGTATTCACTTCGGTTGCTCTCTACTACACCATCCGAAGGTCTATTTATAGGCAAAACTAATAGAACAAGACAAACGGCACTAGAACCAAGGGAGAAAAATTTCTACCCTAATAAATGTGTTGTCAGGGTTATGGTCATCTACTTTTGACATTGGATGTACGACAAAATTATATATTTGATCAATTTTTTTAGGTTTTTTTTTCTGAAAGAAGTATTTACATATTAGTGGTAGTCCTCTTTGCATTTTGCAACAAGTTGCCACTAACACTATTCATTGCAAATAAATGTTGGTTTTATAAATTCGGACCAAACTACTCTCAGCCATGTTGCTGATTCAAAAAGATAAGATAAGATAATGAAATTGGCGTAATATGAGTTTTTGAAAGGCTTTTTCTGCAAAAATCCATTCTCCTTGGGTTTTTTGCAGGAAATACCTTCCAAAACCTCTTTTTACACGAAAGTCCTTCTCTTTTATTTTTTTAGGGATATTTACTTTTGAATCCTTTAAAAATTCTTAAATTACAAATACAACCCTACAATTTTTACATTCACGTATGTACCCCTAAAAACATTGAGAAAATACTAAACATGCCCTTCCGTCAACTCCCGTCAGGTGAACTAACCTAACTACGGTTAAATCCTAACCAGGGTAGGCAATTTTACTTAAATGCCCATGATCACATATTTGACTTAATTGGTCCCTTCCATTTCCTCTGCCGGCCCCGGCGCCCGCCAGCCTAGGCCCCGCGCCCGCGACACCGTTGCTGGCCTCGAGCCCCGCCTCCACGCGGCAAGGACGCTGCCAAGCTGCGTCTTCTTCCTCTCTTCTTTTTCTTCTTCTTCTCCTCACCACGACCTTCTTCCCGGGCTCCGGCGAGGTAGGAGGAATGGCTAGGAGGAACGACTCGGGGTAGCATATGGCTCATGGAAAGCGAGATGAGCTTGGGGCGGTTGGATCTCCGGCGACCTGAAAGTTTCACGAGGATGCTCTATTCATGAGGATGCTCTGTTCCAATGGATGCTCTGTTTTGATGAGTGCATGAAAGTGCACTCTGAACAACCTTAAAACCATCTCAATTGCTATATCTTCACCCTTAATTAACTTCTTTAGCACTATTTTTATACTTTTATATGCTTCACATAGTTGTTTGGAAAATGCAGGAAATTGGAGCTAAAAGAAGCTGAAAAGAGTATATGGATCAACTTCAACAATTAATCTGTACCTGCTCATGAAGAACCAGATGATGTGCCATATATGGTTGGAAAGCTCTTGAAGTCTAGATTCTGGGAAATTTTACGGTTCGTGATTCTGAGTTTCCTAGAGGAAGTTACGGCAATTTCAGTACCGATGCGCAGTCTGAATGGCAGAAAGGAAAATAAGCTGGAAGTCCGAGCGATCCGCCGATCGATCGGACCTCACAGAATCGTGACAGAACATGTGTTTTTTTGGCTGAACATGGTCCGATCGATCCCTCCATCGCTCCTATAGGGTCCGATCGATCCGACACCAATGGTCCGATCGATCGGACTCGGGAAAAAGCTAAAAACAGCGGATTTTTACTCATCCGATCGATCCAACACTCATAATTCGATCGATCGGACTTGGAAATTAAAGGGTGACAGAACGTATGCTTTTTAGAGGAGCAGAGTTCGATCGATCCGTCCATCGATCGGACTCGGGCGTAAATAGAAGATTGGAGATTTCAAGAGACCGATCGATCCAACATCCCGAGAAGGATCGATCGGACTTGCCCAGTGACGAAAATCAACGGTTTTGATTAATCCGAGTTTACTAATTCTTGGACCCTATAAATAGGAAACTTAGGGCTAATCAAAGGGGACTTCTTGGATGTTTTTGGAGGCTCTTTTCAGGACTTTTTCAAGAGGAAGAAGATGAAGACATCTCCATCCATGGCCGAGTAATCCGCGGGCATGGCGGACGGATGATCTGGCGAGGACTAGGGCTTCTTCTCCAACGATGGTTCATAGATTTTACGCTTTATTGTTAAACTCTTTTCTATGTATTGGATCTTTAAATATTATTTTCAGATTATAGATTTCTATGTGGATGATTAATATTATGAATCCAGTCATGCTTCTTTCATGATCTTATAATCCCATAGTCTTCTCTTTTGATTCTCCTACCGAGTCTTGCGAGACCTTTGCTATACATTGCCCGTAGTGACAGCTGGTATTGTATATTCTTAGGGATCTGGTAAGACAAGGTTGGGGCTCTAACCCGTGAGATCTTTGCTATGCATTGCCGATTGTGAGAGTTGGTATTGTATATTCTTAGAGATCCGGTTAGAGTTAGGGCTTTGTCCCGATGAACTTTTGCTACGCGTTGCCTGTAGTGACAACCGGTATCGTGTATTCTTAGGTTTGGTTGGATGAAGTTAGAACTATAAAAAGGAAGAACCAATCATAGGAAGAGACATTTATATTTTATCAGATTCATAATTCTATATCTTCCGGTTAAGGCGATTGGGATGTGAATCCCTTAACTGAGTATTATATGAACCATTGAGAAGAGAAGAACCTTAATCCGAGTGAAGTGATTCTTGAAGCCTAGCCTTATCAAAAGCCTGATATCTTTAGTTAACATTACATTATCATTAATCCCTTGATCTAATTTAATTTAGTTAGCTTTCTTCATTGTTTTCAATTCATTGTTATTTGTATTTCTGGATCTTTCCTGCTTGTCTCTCTGTGGGATTCGACCTCTCTTATACTGTACTGCACCGCGACCGCTGTGCGTGACACATTTGAGCGACATCATGTTTCACGAGGTGCTTGCCTGTGAGGTTGATTGAAGTAGAATTATAGAGCATAGCCTGTTCTCTGGTGTATACATGGCCGAGATGGATGGATAGAACTCGAAAACATAGAGATGGTTCTCTCTTCTCCTTCCAACCCGTTCCAAATCTACACCCTTCCAAAGAGGCAGCAGCGTCTCTTCTCATCTAAAGCTCGTCGTGCTAGGTGAGGCTCAACATTTAGCTCTCTTCTCCTTCCAACCCATTCCAAATCTATACCCTTACAGGTTGGAGTTGTCATTCTCTATCGGAACCCATCTCCTTCCACACCCAGCTAAGGTATTTTTAGGCTTTAAACTTTGTCTAAGTACTATATATCAAGGATCACACCACCACTGCCGTCGGGACTCGCCGGCCTACCCATCGTGAGCAGCCTTCTCACATTGAAACCGGACCCATGGGCCTACTTCGTCGCCCTTGCCCGCACCTACGGCCCCATCTTCAGCATTCGCCCGGGCACCAAGCTCGCCGTCGTCGTCTCCTTCGCTCTCCTCGCCGGACTCGGGGTGGTATATGGTTAACGGAAAGGGAAATGAGGGAGAGCTCAGGGCGGTGGCCGGCGAGGAGTAACGGCGTCGAGATTGCAACCAGTCACTTGGATCTCCGGTGAAGTCATGACCGACGGTGGATTGATGAATATGAGGGCAAAACAGTCATTTTACACACTAATGTTAACGGCGTTAGGAATATTCCCTCAATATTCCATCGATATTCACCAGCTAGTAACCGAAGGGCATGATTAATATTTTCTCAATGTTTTCAGGGGTATATACGTGAAGGTAAAGATTGTAGGGTTACATTTGTAATTTAAGAAGTTTTGGAGTCCTCAAAAGTAAATATCCCTTTTTTTTAACCACCGATCACCACTACTATCCTGCCTGTCTCGCCCCCCCCCCCCCCCCCCCCCCCCCGCCAAAAAAGTACCGCTCTCTTTCTCCTTAAGGACCGCCCCCATCATATCCCATTTATCTCTTCTTCTTCTCCCCCGACTTCGTGTTCTTCACGATTTGCACCTTCTCCTCGCTCTAGTGGATCGATGCGACAGTGGAGGCTGCGACGAGTGCGAGGAGGGCGAGTGGCACTTGATATTATACAAAGCAATATATAGATAAATTACCTTAGATAATCTATCACTACAGAGAACTCTAGACTTGGTACCTTGGCCTAAACTTGTAGCATTTTACATAAATCCCTGTCGACCCAGCTTCCTAACCGGAGAGACCTCGTTGTACATGGACGAAGGTGATCGAGAATCAAGCAAGATAAAGATCCGCAATGCTGTGGCTAAACATCGGAAACGGAAACAAGACGACCATGTAAATCAAGGTATTAGCTATTTGGCATCTTTTTACATTGATTTTTTCTTCTATTCTCTTGATGCACAAGTTAATCAAAATTCTGTGAAACAAAATTGTGAAGTGACCAGGATTGAAATTGTGTGAATCAAAATTATGCACTCAATTTACGAGTACCTTGAAGCGACCATGATTGTAATCAAAGTGCTTCAAAATTTGATATGGAAGAAAAATCAAGTGCTTTCTGGTTATGTGAAATTTTGCAGCTTTGGCAAAAACCTTAGATTCAATACCCATTTTTCTTAGAAAATTTATTCCGCAAATAACTTGTTGCTTAATTACTTAGCTTGTTGCATAGGTTACGCAACTAGCTGTATAGATTACTCAACTAATTGCATAGGTTACTCAACTAATTGCATAGGTTTCTCAACTAGCTGGGTAAGTTATATTCTTTATGTGTGAGTTATTTTTCCTTTTACGTAAGTTACTACATTTGTTGCGTATTTTTTTAAAGGGTTAATAACAATTTACTCCCCTCTAGTTTGACAATATGTCAATTTACCCCCTATAGTTTAAAACGTGACAAAACGCATCTTTAATTTTTTAATGTGATCGTTTTACACCCAAATCTCAAACGCCGTTAACCGGGCTGACGGCAAACCGGGTAAATAGGTCACGTGCAACGCACATGGCCCTGTTTGCTCGGTTTTGCTCGAGTAAGCCCATCGCGTCGCCTGTTCACCCCGTGGGGATTTATATATCCCTGTCCCTCGCCCTAATCGTCGGAGTGAAACTGACCTCCACCACTGCTTCTTCATCGGAGAGTCATCGTCGTCGGTGTGAACCCTCTAATCGCCGTGACTAACATAGGAGTGAACCCTATAACATAGGAGGGTGGAAAATATTTGAGTTTTGATCATTGATCATCGTCTCGTCTCCCTCTAATCGCCATAGGGAACCCTCCACCGCTTCTTCGCCATCAACGACACAGGTCAGTTAGGGTTTTTCCTATCCCTCTTAAGGTCCGTTAGGTGTTTAGGTTTTTTCCCTTGGCTTGGGTTCAGTTTACATTTTGGTGATTAGCTCCATGTCGGAGAAGTCACCCACAGAGGGAAGTACCCACCTCAGTGGGGTTCCATCGCCTCCTCGAGGAGGGAGGATTACAAATACCACTGCGGAGTGAAGGCCAAATTGAGGATTTCACGGACGTAGCAGAATCCTGGAAGGAAATTCCTAGGTTGTGCAACCCATCAGGTAACTTGATATGTATTGAGCATTTGATAGGAGGCTTTACAAGGATCTGGTACTCAATTGATCCTTTCATTCTTTCTGTAGGATCATGGAAGTTGCAATTTCTTCCTATGGGTTGATGAAGAAGTATGTGAGCCCAACAAAGATGTTGTTATCAACGAATTGAGGGATAAGGTGCATAAACTGGAGGCACGGTTGGATTCCTGTCACGATAAGGCAATGGCAGATCTGCAAGTTATGAAGAATTTCAATGATGATAAAGACAAAATAATTGTCATGCTTGAGGTGCAGAATAGGCAATTGAAATCTAGAGTCAGGGCATATTTGATTGGTTTGATGTTGTCATGGATAATAGCAATTCACCTAGTATTCCATTGTCTAATGTAACAAGTTATTGTGTAACCAATGTTGATGTAAGTTATTGTGTAACCAATGTTGATGTAAGCCCAATGTTTTTTATGGAGCAGTTGTATGGAGTCAGGGCAATGTTTGATGTTGAACACTTCAGTTGTATAACCCATGTTTTGTATTGTATGAACACTTGGTAAGCAATTGTGTAACTAATGTCAATATAATGGCAATGTAAGCAGTTATATATAACCCCTGTTTTGTGTGAACACAATGTAAGTAATTGTATATAACCTCTGTTTTGTATGAACACAATGTAAGCAGTTGTATAAACCCTGTTTTGTTTACACCTCTATAGTGTCAAAATTAGATGTTTCACATCTCATTGGCAAAGTTCAAAGTTTTACATAATCACACATTACCATACTTACATTGTCACACATAAACACTGTTTTACATAACCATAAAATACCTAACAACAAAAACCATACATAATCAAATTTCAAAGTCTCATTAGTAGTCCTAAACATTTTCAGTTTTGACCATTGCCTCCATGCTGACTCCATTGATTGTTTGATCCCCCAACACTTTCAGGTGCTGCCATCCTCACCCCTCCTCCCCTCCCTCTCCCAACACCAACACCTCTCCCAATACCAGGTGTTGCCATCCTCACACCTACTCCCCTCCCTCTTTCAACACCAGCACCTCTCCCTCTTCCAACACCAACACCTCTCCCAGTTCTCACCCCTCCTCCTGTGAGGACCTGCCCCTCTACCCCTATGGCTCATTGTAGACCGCAAGGGCAATTTGGTAAATTGCACCTTGTTGGTTTGTTTCACACCCGCGTGTGCACACACTGGCCTTGTATGTGTTAGTGTTTGTTTAGAATGGTTAGGTGGACCCGGGATCGAAAGATCCGGACTTGGGCTTGAGTTCTTGCCCAAGTTTAGCTTTCAGCACACAAAAGATCGATCCTCTCTGGCTAAGGGATCGATCCTCTTCGTGCCAGAAAGCCTTGTGAATCGTCTTGAAGGATCGATCCTTCGTTGAGGAAGGATCGATCATTTATAAGTCGGTTGGTTTTCTGCTTCGCGAGGACGGCCGCCGTTGGCCGTCGCTCTCTCCTGTCAGAGGGGGAAGACTTCCCCTCCCCTTCTTTCACTTTTTCCCCTCTTTCCCGGCTGTCCCCTCCCCCCTTTTCCCTCCTTTTCTTCCCCTCTCTTCCTCCTCCTCCTTTCTTCTTCTTCTCTTCTCTTCTCCCCCGAAGCTCTGCTCTTCCCCTGTTTTTCCGGCAGCCACCTTCCCCTCTTCCGTTCTCCCTCCTCCGACCATCAAATTGGGTGTTCTTTGGCTCGTTGGATTCGTGACAACGAGAGGAAGATCCCTGAAAAGGTTTGGAGGCTTGTTGGTGATCAAATCGCGGGGAATCAGCCGAGGAAAGCGCAGCTAGGTAGGGTTATACCTACTGATATTTATTTCTGGTGTTCTTGAGATCTAGTCGTTGGATCTTGTTGATCCTTGCTTTGTTAGATTCCTTATGCCTTGTAGAATAACGGATTTAAGTTTCGTATTAATCAGTTGAGATTTGAGTAGGTTTTATGCAAGATTAGTCTCGGATTTCTGGTTTTCTGCTGTTCTTGAGAAACAGCCGGCTTGCGGCGCGTTTTTCGGCCGGCGTGTACGTGATCTTGGCTTGTCATAAACATAAGAGTTGTAGAACTATTCGTTAGCTTTCCATTCCATCTTGTTTCGTAATTTGCCAATTTTTCTACGATTTCTTGTGAATTGTTTACTGGAGGGCTGCGTTGCAGCAATTAATGGGTAAGTTAGTTTGATTAACGATTTTGATTAGCGTTTTCCCGTTAATCCAACCGTTGGATGATGATGAATTTTGGATATGTTGATCATGCTATATACACCTACTGGTGGATAATTTGGATCTTGAATCCGACGTCGTTTGGGCATCGGATCGACGGGATCAATTAGCCCCTAAGTAGAGGCTTTGGGTGTTTTTGAATATAATATTATATTTCGGAATATAATATTATATTGTGTTTTGTTCATCATCGGTTTTCGGGGTTGCTTCCCGTTGCAGGAGTCTGCGGTCGACGGTCGTGGTATCGTCGTAATGCCGGGACCCGCTGCGGATCGGCTGGCATCGGTCGGTGGTACCGCTGCAGCGATCCAGTTGACTTATATGATGTTTGTCATACTGTTGCATGCCTATCTCCTGTTTGTGGATGTCATAGCATGCATTGTTGTTGTGTGCATTATTTGCATTGGTTAGGGCGTGGGTGATCTTTGGGTCGTCGTCCCGAGGCTGGAAGCTCGGACTTAGCCCTAGGACCGGGGTTGGGTTGTTTGGACCCGGTTTGAATTGTGATGTCCAGTCGATTCGATGATAGGCTTAGATGACTGGTACACTTGTGGCTTGGTGATTGTAGAGGTCGTGTCGGCCTTGAGTCGGATGCTGAGGTGTAGCCGGTGTCCCACTGTGCTGACCTTTGGTGTCGCCAGTGTTTGTTGAGCTTACTGAGTGCCGTCCCTGGGCCTCAGGGACACGGGTCCCACTGTACTGACCTTTGGTGTCGCCAGTGTTAGTTGAGCTTACTGAGTGCTGCTCCTAGGCCTCAGGGACACGCGGTGGGGTTCTGGGACCCCTGTATACACCCAGGTCTTACTTGAGGGCGACACTGTTGCGTTTCCCTCTTCCTTCTGTGTGTCGTAGTGTAGATCCCTACTGAGCTTAGTGCTCACACCTACCCGGGCTGCGTTTTGCAGGTGCAGGCGTCAGTTCTTCCTCTATGGCCCCTACCGGGCAGTTGGTTGGCGGTGCGGCGGCGCCTGGTGGCTTTTGAGAGGTGGCGATAATTACCGTTTTTACCCTTATGTTAGATAGTCTCCTACGGGAGTATGTTGTATTCGAATTTCCCCTCTCCGAGGATATGTATATTAACACTTGAGTTTTTAATCTGTGGTTCGATGTTGTTAATTGTTGATTTAATTGAGGGTGCTTTGGTGAACTGTTAGGGAGACCAATAGGTTAGAGGGAACCCTCGCCGTTCTTTTCCGCGTTTTGTAGGTTCCGGTTCGCGTCGCCCGGCCCGGTTGGGCTTTCGCGGGTCGGGGCGCGATACCCTCTCCCTCTCCCAACACCAACACCTCTCCCATAGCCAGTTGCTGCCATTGTTGCTGAACCAATAGTGACTGTAGGATTATCCTCAGAAACATCTGTGGTTGTAGCATTGATCCTCTCCACAGGTTTAGGTTTAGGAGGTTTTTTACAGCTTCTTTTGTTATGCCCATACTCCCAGCAATTCTTACGCCTTACTGTTGTGTTCCTCCTCTTCAATTTTGTACTGCTTTGGGCCTCATCAGGCTACCTTTGTCTGGCTGTTTTAGGCCTCCCAGGCTGTCTCCTGTAAGGAGGTGGTAATATGGGATCTCCAGTTGCCTTCTCCCATAGCAAAGGACCATTCACATGTCTAATCCAATTGCTGTAACACTGCACTAATTTTTCAATCTTGTAGCTGCCATCTACAAAGTCTTCAACCCTCAATCTGTCATGAAATATGCAAGTAATTGCATGTTGGCAAGGTAAACCAGAAACATCCCATAGCTTGCAACTGCAAGTCTTAGTTTCCATATTTACTATGTATTTTTCATATGGACTTGAAACTTCAAACTCACTGCCCCCACAATAGTTCTATGACCAATTCCTGACTTCCTTTTTCAGTATCTCCAACTTCTTTTGTATCATTGACCCTACTGCTCCTTCCATTCCTTGAATTATTTGTCTCCTATCCCTCAGTCTATTCATCAGATTGATTCTAATGTCATCAAACATGCTGATAATTGGTTTCTCTCTAGCATTCTTGATCATGGAGTTGAATGACTCAGCATTGTTGTTTGTCTGCATGTCACACTTTGGGAAGGTACTGTATGCATACCTGCACCAGTACCTGGGATCCAGCTTACTCAAGTAAATGAATGCCTCTTCACTTCTTTTCAGTATCTCATGTATAGCAAGCTCAAACTTTGGCTTGATTGTTGCACGAGCAGCTCTATAGTAAAGATCTTTCACTCTTAGACTTTTGAATACTTTAGCAAAATTTTGATAGAGATGCCTAATACAGAATCTGTGTTCAGAGCCTGGCATGATAGCTTCAATTGCAGGAATCAAACCCTGAAACAGATACAATCAAACATTAGCTACACAGTTAACCAAACAGAGCAGTTAACTATCACACACAACTAGCACACTTAACTATCAAACTTGACTTACCTTTTGTTGGTTTGTGATGACAGTCTAGTAAGATCCTCTGACAAAGCCTATGTCATCAGAAAGCAGCTCCAAGAACCACATCCAAGCTTCCTTATTTTCAATCTCCACTGCAGCAAATGCCACGGGGAATATCTGGTCATTTGCATCCACACCCACACCTGCCAACAGTTGGCCACCATATGGCCCCTTCAAATGACAACCATCCAATCCTATGACAGGTCTACAGCTACTCTTGAACCCCTACTTGCATGCATGCAAGCACATGTACATCCTCTTAAAATAACATTTACCATCAGACCCCATAGTTGTCTTCAATTTACAAGTGCTGCCAGGATTACTTCTAAGAATCTCTTGGCAGTATTCCCTCAGCTGATTGTATTGCTCAGCCCATCCTCCCTCCAAGTACCCGAGAGCTTTTTCTCTGGCTCTACGTGCCTTCGATCTGGTGATCTCTACACCACAATCATTTTTTACCCTATTATGAAAATTGCTAAGCTTCATGTTTGGATCAAGTCTAAACTCATCCTTATACCTCTTGGCCAGCCAACCAGCCTTTACAAACCTGTTGGTGTGTTGTCTACAACATGTGTGCTCGTTTATGAAGGTTTTCACTTGAAATGCATCTGACCTATGTACCAAGGATGCATGTATCCTCCAACGGCACTCTCCTTTGTCACACACAACTGTCATCCTTCCACTTTCAATTTTCTTGAATTCCAAGTTATGGCCACCCATCACACCATAATCTTTGATGGCTTCTTTGAAATTTTCTGTCATGGAAAAAATCATGCCTAGTACAAAAGGGCAATCAGAGTCTCCTATTCTCCCTTCTCTGTACATAGGGTACTTCACAGTTTGTTCTTCATCTGAATCTGCTGGGAGACTCCTGAGCTCATCATCTAATAACTCATCTGACACATAGCATGTCCCTTCTGCCTCTCCAGGTTCACCCCCCCCCCCCCAATAGGCTCATCAAAAGTCTGAAAACTGGCATCTGTGAATGCCTCATAAATCAAATCACCATCTTCATCTGTAGTGTCCTCCATTGGCTCATATGTACTAGTGTCCGAGGAATCCAAGTTAGTAGCAACATCTTCTTCAACATCAGCAACAACTAGCTTTGCCTTTGCCCTTCCTAAGCATACCATCTGCAAGATGCACAACCTCATCCTCTTCAAGATGCACAGCCTCATCCTCTTCAAGATGCACAACCTCATCCTCTTCAATATGCACAACCTCATCATCTTCAAGATGCACAGCCTCATCATTTTCAATATGCACAACCTCATCCTCTTCAATATGCACAACCTCATCCTCTTCCAGATGCACAACCTCATCTTCTATCAGCTCAGGACCAGTGAGGACTGGAATTTCTTCTGGCTAATTTATGTTTTGTTCAATATAAGCATCAACATACCCAACTTCTAACCCCAGTGGTCCCATATCAAGCACATGTTGATCAGTCATCAAGTCTCTCAAATTATTCTTTATGAGATCAGCATTTGGGATCAAATACCACAACTTCTTAAAAGTGGGGTAATTTAGTTTCTCCACCATGTCTTCCATATCCATGTACCCCATAGTGTCAGGATCACAGTGGTCAAAGTAATCCACTTTATCTCCCACATAGACTAGTGAAGGGCCTAGAAGACTTTGTTGGAAATGTCCCCCATGGTGTAAATTGAGTGTGAAGTCCATCCAACATGGAACAAATTGTGTGTAAGCAATTCAATAGAGGACATGACATGGAGCACATGCAATTAATCACTAAATAACATTGGCATCAAGCTTAGTGGACGGATTAAACAATGTGCACATCATCATGTGAGTTTAAAGTAAACTATGAGAGCAAAAAAACATCACTGGGACCACAACTTTACATGGAACATGTGGTCCACAATCAGTCCATCTAAAATCAGCAAATCCAGGTTATTTCAGAAGATTAAATAACATGAAACATATGTAAACATCACTGGAACCACTATAAAAATTCAAAGTCAGCAAATTTAGGTTATTTAAGAAGATTAAATAACACGAAAGATATGTAAACATCACAGGGACCACTATAAACATATGTAAACATAGTTGGTAGGTGCTCATCATTCAAGGTCAGCAAATGTAGGTCATCCATGGATAAAATTTAACAAGTCATGCTCCTTTGGTAGACGGGCTCATCATACAAGCATCGGATCCACCTCCTTTGGGAGGAGACGGGCTAAACCCGAGATAAGGAGATGATAAAAAAAAACCCGAAATAGAGGGCAAAAGGAGGGGAAACTTACCTAACATATGTTAGCCTCGTCGACGATGATGACTCTCCGGCGAAGAAGCCGTGGTGGAAGTCGGATTCACTCCGGCGATTAGGGCGATGGAACCTTAGATAAATCTCCCCGGGTGGTAAGTGGTGACCATCTTACTCGCGGGGTGAACAGGTTCTGCGACGCGATAGGCTTAACCGGGCAAAACCGGTCAAACGAGGTCACGTGCGTTGCACGTGACCTATTTACCCGGTTTGCCGTCAGCCCGATTAACGGCGTTTGAGATTTGGGTGTAAAACGACCACATTGAAAAATTAAGGGTGCGTTTTGTCACGTTTTAAACTATAGGAGGTAAATTGACATATTGTCAAACTAGAGGGGAGTAAATTGTTATTAACCCTTTTTTAAATGATGGTTTGTTCACTAGTTTGTTTCCTTTTTTGACATGCAGGATTATCTAATCATAGAACACGAAGTAAAATAAACAGGGTTATTGATACGAGTCGATCCGACTCGACCAGTCCTATTTGGTATTTGATTGTTAGTAATTAATTAAGAGTCCATTTGAGTTAGGAAGTTGAGTTGAGTCTGGAAGCCTTATTACTTGCTAATTAAGCAATGGGGTTTTCTAGTTGGGTTAGGACTCAGTCAGGGTCTCTATAAAAAGACCTCAGTAGCTAGGTATGATGTATGAAGAGAATTATGATGAATTAATAATAGTTTAGTAGAATATCATATGAGTAGAAGTAATGTAGTTTCCACAGAAATCCACCATCGATCCACCTCCTTCCCCGTCGGTCATCTTCTCCACAACCGGCACCGCCTCCACGGACTTTCTCTCTCCACCACGTCAGCGCCACGTCATCACCTTCTTCCTCTCCTCTTTCCTCTCCCGTTCCCTAACCCTAGCTTCACCACCGGCATCCTTTTTCCAGCCTCTCCGGCCGCCCCCGTTGCCGTCCAAGACCTCCAATCCTCTTCCCCGTTCCACGACCCCAGCCATACCTTTCCCGTCGTCCTTCACCATCTCCGGTGATATCCACAGCCATCAAGCTCCGCTGGCCTTAACCCCGATCTCGCCCCTAAACCCTTCTATAATCCTCCCCAGCCTCCTATTCCCTTCCCCGACCATCTTCCCGACGTCCCAAGCCCCAGCCGAGCTCCTCGCCGTCGTTCCCGACGCTGATCCACCACTAAACCCATCGCCGGCCACACCCGATTCCGTTGATCTAGACCTTCCCAGGCCAATCCACTCTGGTGGATATATTCCCCATCAACCCACGAACCTTCCTGCCAGGGTCCCAACCACCGCCGACGTCCCTACGCCGGCGATCTACTTCGACGAACCTCAGCCCTCGGATCCAGCCCGGTTCAGCCAGCCTGAATCAGACTCAGCCAACCTGATTCAGCTCAGCCACTTAATCCGGATCCAACCCAACCCAACCCGGTCAGCCTGATCCAGATCAACTCAGACTTGACCCAGTCAAGTCCTATCATATCAGGCTCAGCCATATCTGAGCCTGCTCAAGCCAGATTCGATCCAGCTAGCTAGATCAGCCAGTTGGAGCCAATCAAGCTTGATCATACTCAATTCTGATCAATTGGAGTAGTAGAGACTCAATACGAGAGGATTACGAGTAGGCCGCTCGTATCAGTTATCTAATCATATAACAAGAAGTAAGATAGAAGTTTCTACTGTTGTTGATGCGAGCACATCCCTACAAATAAATGAAAGTAAGTGGAACAGAAGGGAGACATAAATACTACTCCCTTTGTTTTCCTTGTTTTAATACTAAGGGACAAATTGTTATTATTTTCATAAAACTAGTTAAAGTTCTTTTCTTTGTATTACTATCCACAGTCATGCTTTGTTGTTCTTGGAGGTTAGAGGACCAATTGATAGAACACGTGATACAAAATGATTACAATCCTTTTCCTAATTGGTTTCGGAGCCAAAATTTGTTCACTGAGTTGTTTTCTTTTTTTGACATGTAGGGTTATCTAATTCTCCAGATAATCCTTCCAATCATGGAACAAGAAGTAGGACCAAAGCTTCTACTATTGCTAATGCGAGCATATCCCTACAAACAAAGAAAAGTAGGAAGAGAAAGAAAATGGCTATTAAGGATGGTGGACCTTCCAATAAGAAACAAAAAAAACTAGAGCCATAAAGGTAGATAGCCGGTGTTATACCAAAAAATTAACGAACATTAAGGATAAAACGTTTCAAGCTCATCACACTGAGCTGATCAAGAAGACACCTTTCTTCCAACTCATTGGACTGCCAAGTAACATACCTCAAGATGTTGCAGTTATTGAATGCTTGATGAAAAGGTAGCGGCAAGATAAGAAAGAATTTTTGATTGGGGGACGCATCATAGCCCCGACGTCCGCAAACACATCACTAATTTTAGGCCTACAGAATAATGGTGAGATGTGACGATAGACCTTAAGAAGACCACACATCACTAATTATTATAGTAGTGTTTGTTCTATGTAACTAACTGATTATTTTGTTATACCTATGAACTAATGCTTATTGAAAGTATCGAGTCAATTTTGGATGATTTTGTTATGGGTGTAATGGATGCTGTACTTATTAATCAAGAGTACATGTTACTTCTCATGGGTGTAATGGATGTTGTATTTATTAATTAAAACTACAGATTATTTGTTGTACATGTCATATGGGTTGTGTTTCATAGAGTCGACCTACAGGTTTTTGAGCAGACAATTTTTTGCGTGAACTACTCAACTTGTTGCATAAGTTACTCAATTTGTTACGAACTACTCAACTTGTTGCGTGAAGTACTCAACGTGTTGCATGAACTACTCAACTTGTT
This sequence comes from Narthecium ossifragum, assembly GCA_963920575.1. Lineage (NCBI taxonomy): Eukaryota > Viridiplantae > Streptophyta > Magnoliopsida > Dioscoreales > Nartheciaceae > Narthecium > Narthecium ossifragum. Next base: position 19,225,382 of record OY986966.1, read on the forward strand.
ACGCAACTTGACTAAGTTCCTGTAGTTGAGCAAGAAGTTATGCGGTGTGCATTAAATGCAACAACAGCTTTTTGGAGTTTTGGAATGTTTTGTTTTTTGGAAAAACAACCTTCCAAAACCTCATATTACGCGGAGGTTCTTATTTTTTCTTTTTCTTTTTTATAATCCGCAACATGGCTGAGGGTAGTTTGGTCCGAATTTATAAAACCACATTCTATTTGCAATGAATTGTTAGTGGCACCTTGTTGCAAAATGCAACAAGGAGTACCACTAATAAGCAAATACCAAGAAATGGTGAAAACCTTACAAATTAGCACATGGTCCTTCAAAATTTTGATTCGAATCTTGTGATGTATGTATTTTTGTTTATTGATTAACAGCTACATATGATTATAAATACCAAAAATTTTAAGAGCATGTGATTATATGTGTAAGATCATGAAAATTTGAGCATATTGAGACAAAATGATACACAACTTCTGAGGTATAATACCAAAAATTTTATTTGTAGTAGTCAATGATTTCTTACAACAATTATATATAATGCCAAATTGACATGTTTACATACATGAATGAAAAATAATAATAATACAACACTTGTCTTTCATAGATTTCGATGTCTCCCTCAACTCTCAACTTGTACTTCTCTTCATGGCTCATGGCAAAAGCAAGGGCTCAGAACAGTGTCATCATCGCCCTTGTGTGGCGGCAATTGGTTGCTCAACGAATTTAACCATCCAAATCAGCAAGCCACTACTCCCCCGTGCATCAAAATTTTTCATCATTTGTTAAGTACATAATTATAATGAGCGGGGTGATTCTCACTTATTGTATTGAAAAGCCTATCAATCATAAGATGTAATTTTATTCTCTTTTCGGTGCATCTTTATAAGGTTGACTAGTGTTAGCCTGTGTCACATAACACGTTTCTATTTGTCCATTCGGTTATAATTTAAGTTATATCCATATTTTTCCAATCCCCACCCTTGGATCTTGAGTTGAATGGATTTCACATTTGTAGACATTTGTTCTCCCTCTAAGCCTCTTATAACGTTGATATTTAAAAAAAAACGGTCTTATTAATATATTCATTTTGACCCCTCTCTAATTGATTTCCGTTGCATAAAACCTCATGTGCTGATCTTTTCATCAAAAAATATTTTCCCCACATATTCTACTATAAAAATATTAAAAGACATAAATGTCTTAATCCTGAATTCGACTCAAAATAAATACATTTAGTCATTATTTCTTCAGCAAGTTAGAATATCTATGGAAAATTTAAAAAGGCAAAAATACCGTATTGAAATCATATTACTAGTGATTCTGAATTTGACCAATCAAAACGCGACTCAAAATAAATAAATGGACCGATTAAGATGAAATTGATTACTCAAAGTCATTTAGTCATTATTTCTTGAGCGGGTTAGAACAATTTTTTTTTTTTGAAAAAGCATAAATACCCCTATTATCATCCTACTCCTATTAATTCCGAATTTGACGGATCTAACTATTTGACTGAGAAAAGGCAATAGTAATTATTATTTGTGTGGGTTCAAATAAATTGGATTATTTGATTTGATAAAAAGAATTTAACTATAGGATGCTGTTTGAAAGAAAAAAAAAAGCCAAGAGGGGTGGTAAAATGCGTGCACTAGTAATATAGGGGATTTTCTATGATTAATTAATAAGGTGCATTTTATCAAACGGTGGAGAATAACTCTTTATGTTTCTATCTAACTATATTTAACGGTAACAGTGGAGGAGCGCGGGGGATTTAGTTTGGAGAGAGAAAGAGGGAGGGAGTTAGTGGATAATATCTACCATGACACACATGGTATATCTATTTTATAAGATCAGGTTTTATGAATCACAATCTTACTCATGTATTTTCTCACATGTGACAACTGAGTCATAGAAAGTTGAGAAAAGGAGACACATGACACATGAATTATAAAGAGAGGAGGAGAGAGGGGGACATGGGGGTGGGTGGTTAAGGGGGTTAATAGAGGTGGGTGGTTACCCATGCCGGGTGACACGAGATCCACCTACTATAACTATAAGGTTCAAAAAGCTCTTAAAAACACCAAGTGTGTGCGAAGGGGAGCAATGACAATCAGGTTAAAATGACTAGATGAAACAAATTTTGGCTCTCACTCACATGCCCTTTTTTGATGGTGATAAGTGATCACCCCATTTTTTACCTAAAAAGGCTGGTTTGAGTGCCCAATTTACTATTTCTCGTGTAAAAAGGCTGGTTTGAGTGCCCAATTTACTATTTCTCGTGAAGAAAGCTACGTCTTATGTCTCTTATTTTGACGCTGTTTTTAAGCATGTGGTGACTTATATCTAATTCGTTAAACAGCAGATCCACCATCATTCGACAGAATAAATATATAACTGTGAGATTAGACTCTTATTTGTAATAAATAAAAATTTATGTACATGACCAATCATATATCCTCTTATCGGTATGTATCTATCGATTGATTAATCTATTCCATCGATATTGTTCAACCGATAGACTAGATTAACCAATCAAAATATACCTATCAATTCAATTATTGATATATTTAATCAATAGGTATATACCGATTGATTGATCTAATTCATCAGTATTGTTCTACAAATGAATTAAATCAACCAATCAATCTATCTCTACCAATTCAAGAGCATATGTTCTGACCATATACACAAATCAGGACTCATTTGTAAGACAAACCCGCGCACTGACATGCACGGTACTCACACTAGGAGACACAATGGCCAAAATGGCCTTCTTTATCAGACACATGGTACTGTACTGTAAACCATCATCAAATCCAACATATTGCCCATCTCTCTTTCAAAGTTTATTTCCCTACAGGGATGGGGATGTGACATATCGCCTAGGCACACTGAAGATGTCTTTCGCTGCAAAGGGGGAATTCCACTCCTGAGATACAACAGACGGTGAGGGATGAACCACAAGGCTCCCAGGATCACTGAACCCTGCAAAGCCCATTCCAGCAGACAGGACAGGTCTCGCAGCATTCACATCCATGAATGATGTCGACCATGTATCATGCAATTGATTCCCCTTCAATGGTGTTGAATCGAGGCTCCAGTCTACACAGGTGTAGTCAACCTGCGACATCGAACGACCCATATTCCACCCAACAGGTGCAGATGAATAAGATGATCCAGAAGAACCCCAGCCAGTGAACAATCCTAATGAAGCTGGAAGCGCAATTGGTGAAGATGAAGATGGCGACGATGTTCCTGATGTGACCCATGAACCACCAGTCCCTGTTGCATCACGCTCCATGCGGCTTGAAGGAAAAGGCTCAAAGCCTTTCTGAGGATGATAATGATCAGTGGCACCATTTGCAGCCAACATTTGCGAGCTATGTCTTAAGCCCACATTAGCCATCATATCCATGCTTGAGACTCCATTCAAGTACCAACCCGGGGAAGTGGACTGTGAAGCTACTACATTGCTTGTTGATGGGAAGGTTTGCTTGCTGTTAATAGACTGCGGTCGTTGCATCATTATAATTGGTTCTCTTAGTGTCCCACCCTGCAAGTTGGTCTTCACATCAGAGCCCATCATCGCAAATGGAGTACCCGGCTTTGATGGTGTCACTGTAGTTTGCAAATGTGATGATGAGTAAGATACAGATGCACCGGAGCTCATCCCTGGCCACTGCTCAAGAAGATTTGCAGCCTGAAGCCTTACCCAATCTGGTGTTGACTGCATCCTTCTCAGTGATTGCAAAGCCTGCAAATTCTTTTTTGTCACTTCTTTGGGCATAACTCCAGTAACCACTGTGTGCATGTAATTATGATCCCTATCATCTTTGTGTTGCAGGATGCCGGTCATAGTAGCGCCCTTAGCTAGGGTTTTTGTCGGTTTGGTTGATGAAGAGGTCACCAGTTTACTGTTTAACCTATTGCTAGTTATGGGATCACTGCATTCTTCCAGCTTCTGTGGTGCAGCTGGTGGGTCCAGCTTCTGCGCCTTCAAACTATCTGCTGCTTTATGTAGATCACCCTCACAGGCAACCACAGCCCTTTCAACTTCCTGTTTCGTACACTTGAAACATGCCTCCATTTCTGTAATCCTCGCTAGCTCATCTGAAATATCAATTTTCAAGTTAGCTCCATCGACACTTGTTGCAATTTGTTGCTTGCCCTCCTCACCACCTTCCAAGAGCCATGCCACAGAGTCCTCAACACGGCCTTCATTGAGCATGAGAGCCAAGGTCGCCCGCTCTGATGAGAAACCCATGCCCACAAGCTGCTGGGCAAGCACTTCAAGTTTCCTGGACATAAGATAACCGCTGCAGCGCTCATGCAACTCCTGGGCCCGCTTCTCCTTCTGGCGCTGGTGCTTCCTCTCATTCTTTTGCCTAGTCTTGTCGCGCTTGTCAGCTATATCAGAACCAGGGATTGGCCCTGCCCTTGGTGTAGGACTAGTAACTGCCTTCTCCTTATGGTCTTCTGACTCCCCTGAGCAGCTATCGTTATTGGACATCGAGTCATACTCAGCTTGGGTTCCCAATGAATTTTCAGAGTGATCTTCAGTATCATCCATGGCCTGAAACCGGCTAGTTTTTTCTAGCGCTGCTGACGAGGCAGAAGGTGCTGTTTCTATACTCTGGAATGTACCTGAGACTTGATTAGATGCACTTGCCGGTAGACCCACTCCACCATTAACAGGTGCAGAAGACAGTTTTGAAGAACTCTTTGAATTTTCCTTCACAATCCTCATGGATGACTTAGACTTAGATTTTGATGCTGGCGACATTTCTCGTGACCACACAGTACTTTACCTGCAAATTAGAATGTTGAGTGAAAATGGTTTTATCATGACAACCAACTTACAACTCAATCGTTAACGCACCACAGACTGCAAGAATATCAGATGAACCAAGGAGGACTACTAACAACTTAAACATCAGAAAAGGAAAGTAATGAATCAGTGGATTAACAAAATAACGTCTGGAACTTCGAACAGCATACTAATTATGCCAAGCTTTCCTTGTCACCAACTCATGTCTAGTTTTTAGTTATCAAGTTTGCAGATAGTAAAAAGTCACCTTATCAAGCACAAGTACGCAAAATCTTGAAACTAGATCATGTAGTTTGAATTATATGTATGTTTGCCCTCAAACATCCAGTGCTGAATCCACACAGGGACTTTCAGGAGAACAGATTGAAGTCTACAAAGAGTAAAAGTACCTATGTCCAAGGTTCATCAGTTCTGCCACCACAACAATATACAGGAATAGGGTAAATATCAAACTGATGGTGGAAATGTGACCATTTCAAGCCAAAATCATATCTTTAGAAGATGGTAGAGGTTAGACATATGTTGGCAAAAACATCCTATGATTCTGATGCTAGTCCCACAGTCAAAGTTAGATAGTGAGGTTGAACATTCATTGGCGATGTTTACATGAAACAGGCCAATTAAACCCCATGCACATGAGCTCAAGCAATTTCATGTAGATCCCTTTTAAACTACACTGTCAATGCACTGGCTGTAGGAATGGACCTCTCCAAATGCTTAGTTGGTCTACCTAGATGGCAAGCAGGCGAATGCTCTTGAAACCCCATTTTGCAGCATATGAATACACAAATTTCTTCATAAAGGAATCTAAATACTTGCAATATTCATATAACCACAGTGTATACAAGCATACACATAGATATATCTTATAAATATAAGTGTACATGCCCAACACACGTACATGGTTTAGTCGTATTATTGCATTACCATGTTTCACTAAGTTATCATACATGATCAGAAAATGGCCTAGACATATGTCCATGATGATAGCACCCATTAAATGCAAGACCATTGGTACAGCATGACAACAAGAACTAACCTTCGCTATGTTCATGCAATCTATCTTGAATTTCGATCTGAAAAATTAACCACAAAACTCCAACAGAGACCAAAATGTTTAAGCACCACCTATTAAGAGCAACATTAGCACACCAAACAATCGGTCTAATGGTCTAATTACTGATTTATGTGTTGATTCAACATTTTGAGAATTAACACGTATGAATACGCAATGCAACTTACTCACACAAAATTGGGGGCTCGACGCAAAGATGTTAGGTGCATAGCTGACACCTACCCCATGGGCCTAATACACGCAAAAGCCTAACAACTTTGTTCTTGTATCCCAAAGCATCAACTATCAATAGGACGATGTGGATCTATATGCTCATTATACTCACTTCAAGTGCCAATAACTCCAATGCTAATAAATCAATGGCCTCCCTCCACAAAATTACATACCTAAAGTTTGGACTCTGTATCAAAAAACCCTCACTTCTAAATCAAATTGTCTGATGCAATTAAAACTAACATTATAAGAAGTTGGATTCTCTTTTTCAATAATACAGAAAGAAAGTGACGCTGCAAACTTCTGATGCAGCCAGACAAGGTAGCACACTAGCATAATAAGGAATCTTTCAACCACTTATCTCAAAGTTGGTTACTTTATTCTCACAGAGTTAAGATTAGAATCACAATGCTATCTAGCCTATAGATAAAGAAGTTTGACTATGCAACCCATATAGGCTTGAGAATAACACACAAAGGAGGTTATCAACATACACAGAATAGCATGTAGACATTTTAACTCAATATGCTCTTCAAACAAAGCCATGCTAATGGGATGCTCAGTGGTCAATAAAGTAAAGATCCCAATTTTCTAGAAGTACTTCACCAATTGACTGGAATAAGAAATAAGGAGAGGAAAGATCAGCAATTTCTAGCGCCATAAAAGTAAATCAAACAAAAAACACACATTTAGCGATTTCAAAGCTCTAATCCATGTAGACCATCAATCACACACCTCCTGGCAGATGATAAATCATGTCAGCACCCCGTTGTCCTAACTCACTCAAAGATACGACGAGATCTCCTCAAAAACATAAGAGAGTCGGATCCAGCAAGCTATCATCAGCTTGCCATAGAAAATTTTCAACATTCATGTCACCGGAAATAGAATCAATTTCACGATCTAAAACACCATAGTCCAATACTAAGACACGGGTTGTAACCCAAGAATTCGGATGCCCGTATCAAATCAAAACCTCGACGGATTCATCACGGAATCCGTCCAGAAAACGCGAACCAGAACAAAATCCAGCCACAATTCGCGACTAATTTCATGAAAACAACACAAAACCCAATCGCAAAACCACGAATCGATATCCCAAACAGGGATCGCGAGATCCAAAACCGAGGAGACCGGGGAATTGGAGGGCTAACCTAACGGCGAGGGCCTGGAATCCGGAGTGATCGAGGGGGGGATTGGGACTTGGGAGGTCGCGGATCTCGAGCCCTGGTGTTCTTCTCGCTTGCGATCGGGGCCGGTCTGGAACCCTAAAAAGTATTATGAAGTGGAGCTTTGGGGGTATCCGGGGGGATTCGCCTATAAATGGGAGTGGGGCAGCAGACTTCGCACGCTCGCATGCGACGGGATGACGTGGCATTAGACAGGAGAAAAGGTTGGGAATCCGATGACGAGATTAATAAAAAAGTAAAAAATAAGCTCTATAATGTTGATTGTTTACAACATAAGCATAGGATGAAAGGGTGAAAGGGTGAAAGGGAAATGGACGGGAGTGCCAGTTAATCTAGAAAGAGCCTTTTGTATGACCTATGAGCTCATGATTGAGAGGAATGTCAAATGTGCATGTGACAAGTTAAGCGGACGATGTGAATTTGTTAAAGGAAGTAAAAGTCCACTTTTTAAAAAAAAATTTGGCATAGTATATATCTATATTAGTGAATGCACGTGATATTTAGACCACGTTTGGTTGCACTATTCATCCAAGAATCGGAATAGGAATTCCTTAAAATAAGGAATTCAACGTGTTTGGTTGCATCCTCCATTTAGAAACCGGAATTGAAGTTCATGCGTTTGGAGGGAACTTTGGATTCCCAAATTTGATATGGGAATCCATAGTTCCCTCAAACGCAGGAACTCTCATATTCATGGAATGTACATGAATACCCTTCATCTTTCTTTAATTAAAATGATCAAACGACTAGGATCAATCTTAAAAATAATCTTATTTCTTTCTCTTATTTACTAATAATCTTATTTCTTTTTCTTATTTATTCTTATTTATTAACTAGATGGTGGGCTCGTGCCACCTGGCACGACTAACTGCCCGCCCCCACTATCTCTATTATAACTTGCGCCACATCAGCCACTATTTTTTTTTGTTTATTTAATTATAATTTTATATCACGTGTATGTCATGTGTGTATAAGTTTATGACTCAGATGATAAGTCATAAAAGTAACTACCATTGGATCTTATAAGATAGATAAGTATGTATATTTAAAACTAATCTCCTGCCTTATCATTATAAGGATGTATATTTAAAACTAACCCAGAGAAGATGATAAAAATATACAAAGTTAACTTAGGAAAATATACATGTAAATAAACTAATATAAGGTAAACGGTTGTAACCGTTTTTGCTCCTTATAAGGTTAATAATCTTATTTTTTTCTATTATTTATTAATAATATTTCAGATAATATTCATAATCTTATTTCTTTCTCTTATTTATTACTAATATTTCAGATAATATTAATGATCTTATTTCTTTCTCTTATTTATTAATAATATTTCAAATAATATTAATAATTTTATTTCTTTCTCTTATTTATTAATAATATTTCAGATAATATTATTAATCTTTTTATTTCTCTTATTTATTAATAATATTTCAAATAATATTAATGATCTTATTTCTTTCTCTTATTTATTAATAATATTTCAAATAATATTAATAATCTTATTTATTTCTCTTATTTATTAATAATATTTCAAATAATATTAATGATCTTATTTCTCTCTTATTTATTAATAATATTTCAAATAATATTAATGATCTTATTTCTCTCTTATTTATTAATAATATTTCAAATAATATTAATAATCTTATTTATTTCTCTTATTTATTAATAATATTTAAAATAATATTAATGATATTATTTCTCTCTTATTTATTAATAATATTTCAAATAATATTAATAATCTTATTTCTTTCTCTTATTTATTAAAAATATTAGGAACTCTCATATTAATAATCTTATTTATTTCCCTTATTTATTAGTAATATTCCAAATAATAATCTTATTTCTTTCTCTCGTTATTAATAATCTTTCATCCAAATAAGCTAAAGTAATGCATATACATATACATACATAAATATATTCATAAATCTATGCTATTAGAGTAAGGGGTGTTTTGGTCTTTAATTTATATTTCCCATTCCAGTTCCCATGTTTATTATGTATACCAAACACTTACAAGTTCCATTCCCATTCCAGTTCGTTGACGTACCAAACAACCACAATTTCTTTTCAGTTACAGTTCTCATTCTCATTCTCATTCTCATTCCAATTCCCATGATAACCAAACGTGGCCTTAGGGTTTCTTTCAGAAAATTTCGGCAAAACCTCCCTGTACCAAGGGCTAAATGAGATAATTCTACAACATTCCTCAACTTAAATAATTTGTCGAAGTTTTCATTTTTATAGTGCTTTTCTTGACATAAGATTTTTTTTTTGTTGATTTTGCTAGTTGAGATTATTTTGCGATAATGGTCGGCGTGTTCTTATAATAGATGATGTGATTAGGTTTTCTTTCATTTTGACTTAACGATGGATTTCTAGTTATTAACTTCATTTAATATTAAAAGGTTTAAATGCAATGTCCACAGATATACGATAATTCGGTTATTTTAACTGCTCATTTTTGAAGTGGATGAATAGCAGGTAACTCGGTTATTTGATTATTTATCTCTGATTTTTTATTATAATAATGACAAATAAAAATCGTGTCATTTGAAATACCCTAACACGGTTTTTATTTGTCTCTAATTTTTTTTTTTTTATATTGGGTATTCAAATGCATCTCATTATTAGCTGGGAAACACCACCACTCTGCATCCATAATAGCCCTTTATATACTCATGTATGAGTTTACATTAATATCATATTAAAACCCAGCCCAACCCATATGAACAATATTATAACCAACAGTATCATATCAATATCATATTTAAGAAATGATAGAAAGCACTATCATGTTTCTATTAAAGAAAAGATAATGAAAATTCACAAAATAAGATTTGCAGAATTTTAAGATATTGAGCTAAGGACACAATTTATTGAACCCAGCATTCAAAAAAAGTGATTACATGACATAACAAAAAAAAACAAAGGAAAAAAATACATATACCCTTTCAGTTGATATAAAGTATTTGTCTTTTGTACTGGCATTTAGTGTTGCTGTCAAAATCGTTATAAACAATCAATCAAAAAGCACATTCACCAATAAAATTAATGAAATAATTGGATCTTCTAGTTCTGGTGGCTAGAAAAGGTAAACTAACAGTTATATAAGATGCCAGTCATTATGTACCTAAACACCTAACATCTTCCCAATAACTCTTAAAGCCTATTGGGTTTCTTTGTTTTCCTGGTAAAGGTGAAACCTAAACATCATGGATAAAAACATTAAATACTCAAAAGGAAACAATTTTGCTCAAATTGCAGCATGACATAGAGTGCTATTTCCAAAAAACAATAACAAATAATGAGCATGTAATACCTTCCTTGTCTAATGAACAGTGCATCTTGACAATGTGTTTTTTAGAAACCATCCATGTCTAATAAATAATTAATGCATCACTCCCATTGATGTTTTTTCTTTAGAAACCCATTCCAGGTAACCTATAGTCATGGTGTTCTTAAAAAACTGACAGACAAATTAAAGACCAACAAATTCATATTCAATCCTCAAGAAAAAAGTAGGAAGAATGAAATTAATCAAAAAATGAAATTAAACCAAGATAAAAGAATATGAGAGACAACAAAATAGAAATCGAAACCACAAAGAAAAAAGGAATCTTGATCAACAAAATCGAAATCCAAACAGAAATACCAACAAAAAAGAACTAAACTTTGAGGGGAAGAAAGAAATTTTTTGCTCAAACCCACCTACAAAGCTAGTTTCCTAAACACCTTCCTAACCTCCACCTCGGATGCATTGAGCTGGATCCTCAGCATCAGATACTGATCGGTCAGGCCCCCAACGGCGACGGTGGCGACTCTCCGGACCCCATCACCCCTCCTCCCCTTCATAGCCCCTCTCCGACTCATCAAAGAGCTCGTCGACGACGATCCAATGCTGCCTACAACGCCCATCGAAATGGCCATCCTCTCTCTCTCTCTCTCTCTCTCTCTCTCTCTCTCTCTCCCCCCCCCCTCAAAATCCAAGGGAAAACCCACCAAAAAGATGCAATCTTGAATGGCAGCCTCCCAAGGCCAAATCTATTGTAAAAGAAAGACAGTCCCTTCAACCTGCCAAAAGAAAGAATTCCCCAATTCCGCAAAGCCAGCATTCACTTGGAAAGTAGACCAATACAAAAGTAAAAAATGAAAAAGAAATAATTATTATTATGGCTTAGGCGCATCTCACCACATCCCTCTTCCGCATCCCATCAACACCGAGGCCTTCATCCCTCCAACCGCTTTGTCTAGAGTGGAACACGATGGACTCATCGACATCTCGGTAGTCGGCGAGGGCCGGCTAAAGGAGGAGAAGAAGATGAGCCACCTTCCCTTCTACTTCCACGACATCGTAAGCGCCCGAAACTACACAGTGATCCCGACAGTAGGTTGGGCGTGCCCGACGGCGTGGCGCAAGGGGTGAGGTCTCTCACTCTGTAAGGGAAGAGAGAGTGAGAAAGTGAGAGAGTGAGAAAGGGAGATGAGAGATGGCCGACGACGGGTTGGGCGTGGCCGATGGCGTGGGACGAGGTCGACGGCGTGGGGAGGGGGCGTGGTCGACTGCGTGGGGCGAGGTCGACGGCGTGGGGAGGGGGCGAGGTCGACGGCGTGGGGCGAGGTAGACGGCGTGGGGCGAGAGATGAGAGGGGGATTGAGAGAGAGAGAGAGCTGGTAGAGGGGGGCGTGGCCGACAAACGATGGAGCTCCTCCCCCTTTCTCTCTCTTGCCTGGATCGTTCCGGCATCGGATGACGATGACCTGGCGGGGGTGCAATCGAGGTTGCTCACCCTCCACTGGGTGTAGTGGTCTTTCTTGAGATTGCGGCCGATGTGTCCGACAGGGAGCTGTTGGTCGGCCTCAGCTCTGGCTTTTTTGAGGAAATGGTGTAAAAAAAAACAGAATGAGGGTCGAGCTGAGGAAGGGAAGACAAGAGGGAAGGTGTCGATCGAAACCTTGGTGGATCGCGTGGCCGATGGCAGGACGATGATTGACTACTTCATGATAGTCGAGGAGGTAGATGAACGTGAGGACACAATCCGATGGGACGATGATCTTGGATCGCGTGGCTGGCGGTGGGTTGAGCGTGGGCGATGACGTGGGGCGAGGTCGACGGCGTGGGGAGGGGGCGTGGGCGACGGCGTGGGGCGAGAGATGGGAAATGAGAGATGGGAGGGGGGGTTGAGAGAGAGAGAGAGAGCTGGTAGAAGGGGTGTGGCCGACGGAACTTGTGAGGACCTGTTCCTCTACTCCTAGGCCGACCGTCTGGGTCGGGCCCGTGGCTCGTTGTGGACCGCAAGGGCAATTTAGTAAATTACGTCTTATCGGTTTGTTTCACACCCGCGTGTGCACACACTGACGGTCTTGAGCTTGTGTTTTAGCTCATGTTTGGCTTCCTGGGCGAAAGGGATCGATCTTCCCTTCCTAAGAAGATCGATCTTTTAGTGCCAGGAAGTTGAGGCGGTGGGTTTTCTGAGTGGACGGTCGTCGTTGGCAGTCACTCTCCGTCGTCAGAGGTGAGAAGAAAAATCTTCTCTCCTCTCCCTTATCCTCTTTCTCCTTCCTCCTCTTTTCCTCTTTTCTTCTTTTTCTTTTTCTTCTTCCTTCTTCTTTCCCGCGGTTCTGTTTCCCCTGTTCCAGCTGCTCCCTTCTTCCCTTCTGTTCTCCCTCCTCAGGGCACCAAATTGAGTGCTTGAGGGCTCGTTGGATTCGTGGCAGTGTGAGAAAGATCTGTGGCTTGGTTTGAAGTCGGTTTGGTACTCGGATAGTGGGGATTTAGCCGAGGTTTGCTCAGTTCGGTAGGTTTCTTCCTACATGAGTTTAATATGGGTTTTCGCTTAATCTAGCCGGTGGATCTAGGTATTCGTCGTGTTGTTGTGTGCCTCTTGATTAGCTTAATTTCTGTATTAAGTTTCATATGATTTGATTGAGATTTTAGTAGGAGTTTAGCATGTTTAAACTAGGATTTTTTGGTTTCTCTGTTCTTGAAGAACAGCCGGTTTACGGCGTGTTTACCGGTCGGTACATGCATGATCTTGATTAATGATGAACATGAGAGTTGGAGATACTTGGATCTACTCTCAGCTGCAACTGGTTTCATAATTTTCCTATTTTTCCTATGCATTTTTATGATTTGTCTACGGATGGACTGCATTGCAGCAATTAGAGGTAATTAGTGAAGATTAATGATTTTGATTAGTGTTTTTCGGGTAATCGAGCCGTCGGATGTTTCCCGGTTTTAGATATGTTGATCGCAGTATGTTTTCCTGCGTTTGCCTAAGTTGGATCTTGAATCCGACGTCGTTTGGACGTCGAATCGGCGAGGTCACTTAGCCTCTAATTAGGGGATCTTGATGATTTAAATAATATTATATGTTCAAAACATATAATATAATATAATATTATATGCTCATCTGTGCTTTCGGGGTTGCTTTCCATTGTAGGGGTTCGCGGTTGACGGTCGCGGTATCGTCGTAATGCCGGGACCCCGCTGCGGATTGGCTGGCAGCGGTCGTCGGTATCGCTGCAGCAGTCCAGTTGGACCCGGTTGTTATTTTATCATATTGTTGCATGCTTACTTCTTACATGCGCATGATCATAGCATACATTTTTTATTGTGTATTAGATGCATAAGGATAGGGTGTGGGTGATGGGTTGATCGCCGATTCGAGGCTTTCGGGTAGCTCGGATTTAACTCTACGACCGTGGCGGATAGCATGGTCCCAGGTTGGATGGTAGTATTATGTCAATCTTGATGATAGGCTTAGATGACTTGATACATGTTAATTGATGATTTAGAGGTCATGTTGGCCTCGAGCCAGGTGCCGAGGGTGCATTAAATACCTTCGGACGTCTCAATTTTCTTCGCCAAAATAGATCACCGGAGAGAGCTCTCCACACATGCAAGGCAATGAGAAGCGTTCCGCTGTATTGCCACTTCAACGGATGGGTTATATATCATGAACGCAATCCATATTATTTGGGGGTACTTCCACTATCGAGGAGTTATTGTCGGACCTTACTCTTGCTCAACTAAAGGCTCACTTCTACGTTCTCAGCTTTCTATCT